>PVIJ01020255.1:0-21400 GCA_004024925.1 Scalopus aquaticus | reverse complement strand
CTCTTCTGCCCATTTTTTGACTGGGTTGTTGGCTTTGTTTTTGTTGAGTTGTGTGAGTTCCTTGTAAATTTTTGTTATCAGTCCTTTATCAGATGTATTGTGTGCAAAAATCTTTTCCCAGTTGGTAGGGTGTCTGTTAGTTTTGGTTAATGTCTCTTTTGCTGTACAGAAGCTTTTTATTTTGATGTAATCCCATCTTGTCTTTCACTTCCTTCGCTTTGAGGGATGAGTCTTTCAAGATTTTGCTGAAATGTATGTCATGTAGAGTTTTTCCTATATTTTCTTCTATACATTTTATGGTTTCAGGTCTTACATCCAGGTCCTTTATCCATTTTGAGTTGACTTTTGTGCAGGGTGTGAGATAGTAGTCTAGCTTCATTTTTTTGCATGTGGCTGTCCAGTTTTCCCAGCACCATTTATTGACTAGACTGTCCTTGTTCCACTGCATTTTCTTTGCTCCTTTGTCAAAGATTAGCTGTTCATAGATATGTGGCTTTAATTCTGGGTATTCTATCTGGTTCCATTGCTCTTTCTGTCTTTTTTGTTCCAGTACCATGCTGTCTTAATTATTATGGCTCTGTAGTATAATTTGAAATCAGGGAGTGAAATTCCTCCGTTTTCTTTCTTTTTGGTTAGGAGGGCTTTAGCTGTGCGAGGTTTTTTGTGTTTCCATATGAATTTCATGTGACTTCTGTTTGGTTCCCCCTCTTACTGGTGGAATGACGAAGCAAAAGAAGTCGAGAATAGTCTACCCAAACATTCCGTCTGCATTGAGATGACAGGTTCAACAGCTTGCTGCGAGGTGATGGGAAACAAGCATGGAATGCTTTTTACCTAGTGTCTACAAACTTTCTTGGGAATGTTAGGGCAGAAAACTACAAGGAACTAGTAGAAGACATGCTGATGCAGTATCAGAAACTTAGCTGCAATGTCTCTAAAGATCCACTTCCTTTATTCCCATCTGTATTTCTTCCCTGAAAACTGTGGTATGGTTAGTGATGAACATGGTGAACATTTTCATCAAGATATTGCATCAATGGAACAAAGATACCAGGGAAAATGGTCCACTACAATCCTGGCTGACTACTGCTGGACACTCCCCAGAGATGCTCCTGAACAGCTGTATAAGAGATAAGCAAAGAAATCTAAGAAGTAGTCTATGACTTGAGTTTTTACAGGTATTAACCATAGGCCTATTACTGTTGGCATGCATTCTGTGATGTAAACATTCATTTATTGCAGATTACAAAAAAGCTAGAGCCAAAAATAGAATTTTTTGTCATATTCGTGTTGAGCACATACAGATTGATAGGAAATGACACATTTTATTTCGGTAACATGAATTTTGTAAAAAAAATTGTTGACCAGTGATTGGCATGCATTTCATGATGCAATATCAATTTATTGCAGATTACCAAAAAAAACTAGAGCCAAAATTAGAATTTGACTGTATATTCGTATTGAGCACATACAAATTGATAGGAAATGACTAATTTTATTTCAGTGATACGACTTTTGTAAAAATTTGTTGACCAATGTAATTATTTGCAGTTTATTGTCTTTTCTTAACAGAATGTATGAGTTTTAATTTTAAATCAGTATTTACTTTCTTGCTTTGTGAAAGTAAGAGCATGAATGTTGAAGTACTTACCTGGTACTGCTAATAAAAATGTTGGGCACATTCACTGTTCTATAGAAGTGGCTAAGTCTCCCAGGTATTGTGGTTTCATTTTATCTGATGTAGAACGAGGTGGTTGGGACTGTAATTTCTCCAATTGTGTATTGAGCATCTATATTTTATCAAGCCGTATACATATGCTCTTTTTCATTCATCATCTTAATCCTATAAGATGGGTATAGTTGCCTGCATTTTGTATATGGGTAAGCTGAGATATGAACTACGCTTCCTAATAATTATGCATATAGTATATAATAGGATTAAAAATAAATTAATTTTGTCAGAATTTAAAACCTGTTATTTCCCTGCTTATATAATATATTAAAATGACATAGACCGACCCTATGCCTTAAAAACTTGGTGTCTGATTGGAAAAAGGATGTATTTAGTGGGTTTTTGCCATCTGACCAGTGATTCTTGTACCACCCCTGGAGTATTTGAAAACATCCAAGAACATTTTCATTTTTTTTTTAAGATTTTTAAAACTTTTATTTCATTTTTTGCGTAGAAGAACTGGGCTGTAGGCTGGAAGTGCAGGGGGTGAGAGGATTTACCAGAGACAGAGTGGGGAACAGAACAAGCCGCTGAAAAACACTGCTGAGGGGAGCAATGACAAGACAGTTGAGATCTGCTGTGCCATGTGGGTTAGCCCCCTAGCTGGGGATCAAACTCAAGCCATAGCAGTGGTAGTGCTAAGACTTAACCCTAGGCCACCAGCGAGGTCCTTCAGTTTTCATATTGACTGGGAATTGCCAATAATATTTAGTGAATGGAGTACAGGAATGGTAAATGTTTTTGTAATGTCTTCTTCAATTCCCTTTGAAAAAGACTTTTTCCACATTTGCCATTGACATTCCCATTGAAAAATAACTGTTTTCATTGTGAAATTAGTGAGGTAGGGAATTTTCTACATTATTATTACTGCCCCCCCCCTCCCCCCCCGGCCACACACACAGTGCCTTTTAGCTTTGGTCTCCTATTACATGTAATGAAACTTAGATTCAGAGTCACAAACAAGAGCAGCCATAAAAAAAAAAAAAAAGGATAATGTCTATTATTGCCATTTACCACCTAACCTAGGATTTAAATATTTGGCACCTTTGTTTGCTAAGAAAATACTGTGTGGTGCTATAGATTGCCCCCTGATCTGGTATTTTCCCCGTCAGAATACTTTACCAATTACTTCATTTCTCATACTCACATTCTATTAATGGTGAACAAAAGAATCTTGCTTTTATGTTACTCTCTTAAGTCATGATCTTTGCTTTACTACGAAGGACATTCCCATCTCTCATTAAATCAATAGATGCAGCACATTTTTCCTATCAGTTCAGGCTTGCTCTCTTCCACAGGTCTTTCCTGCAGTGAGAAGTTTGGGGTAAGTTTACCTACTCTGCAATCTAATGATAGAATACCCTGTTCATAATACTTTTAAGGCACTGACCACCATATTGTGTTTAAGTTTTCTGTTCTTTTCCATTAACCCTGTAGTTTCCCTAAATATAAGGAATGTTTTTATTCGAATAGATAAAAAAGATTATATGATGCTTTTTTCTAGAACTGGAATGTAATGAATGATTGAAGTATTCTTGAGGAATAAAGATTCCATATGTGAAACCTTGCATAAATTGAAATGTCCTAATGTGAAATTATGATTAATTTAAATGGAAAAAAAATTCTGATCCTTCCCATACCCCAAACACTACTATAACTTATGAGCCATACATAAACCTAAAGTATCACCAACGTATAAAAAAAGCAGGAATGATATAATGCATGCCCATCCTGTATAAAAGAGTCGCTAGGGAAGGAGTTATATAGGGTACCACTCTTGCTGCAAGAGGTGTTCTGATTGTGCACTGTTTCCTGAAGTGCTGTTGTAAAAAAAAAAATGCTTAATGCTGTGTTTTTGCTTCACTTAACTATCATAAAAGCAGCAATCCTTTTTTGGATTTCTTTCTGCTGCTTGCAAAACAGACACTACCAGGTCTTCTGTGAAAGCAAATTGACATAATGGTAGCTTTCAGAGGGAGGGGATTATCTGTATACCACTAAGGTAAGAACCTGAGAGCAGTTGTGGAGGATGCTGTTCTTGCAGCAGTTCACACTATTCAAACATTGAATAATGTTTGGTATTCTTTTCATTGTAAAGTCTTAGTATATACTCTTACCACATATTTAACGTATTAATAAGACTAAATTTTTGTTAAAATTCATGCCTTGAAAAGTCTTAATTAAAAAAATGATTTGTTTTAAGCGATTTGACTAAGATAGAAAATATTTTATATACTTTGAAAACAAAGCAGGAATAGGAATAGCAACTAATTCCTCTTCTCCTTAAGAGGAGAGAACATTTGGAAATTTATTAGTGAATTCTGTTTTGCACCACCATTATAAATAGACTTAAAAGCCAATTATATCTTGATTAAATTCTGAAAAGAAAAGATTTTGTGGACCTGTGTCACTGTTAAGAATACGAATATTTGAAAAATGAGCGCATGCTTATAAATGGGATTCTGGGATAATTGAGTATTGTGATTTGAAGAAGTCTCAAATTAAGTATCTACAAGTTACCTTAATTTTCTTTTTTTTTTAAGATTTATTTATTTATACATACAAGCTGGGGTACAGGCCAGAGACGTGGGGCAGTGAGAGGGCTCACCAGAGAAAGAGTGGGGAGCAGAACAGGCAGATCAGAAATACACTGCTGAGGGGAGCAGCGGGCGAGGCAGGAGAGGTCTACCGCACCATATGGGATTCTCCCGGCTGGGTATCGAACTTGCTGCTGACCGCTCCACAGCACAGCGCTCAACTGCTGCACCACCACGGAGGCCCAAGTTACCTTAATTTTCAATTGTGTTGCAAATATTTCTAAAATATTTTAACACATTAGTAAGAGAGTATTATAGAAATGATATACTCTCTTTGAAATAGTATCTTATAGTGCCTGAGGATTATTTTTTGAAATATGTTTCTAATTGTAAATGTGGGCTATAAATGAAATTATCTTCTGAGCCCAGGGCCTGTTCTGGGTAAAATTACTTTAAGAATAATAATGTGTAATCCATTTTCTTGTGACCTTTCTCTTAAAAACCCTGTATAATAAAAGAAACTTTAACTTAGTTGGGGCTTTATTGATAATTAGGGTTTTAATGTGTCTGTGAACTATAAAATTTCTATTACTGATCGGTGTTAAGGTCTGAGATAAACAATGGGAACATTATTCAAGTAGGTTGATAGTTAAAGTTTGACAGATAAACATCACTTAAATTATTGAAATTTACTATTATATCATATATTTTCTTTTTTGCTTATAAAATAAATCTATGTATGTACATAAATAGTAGTATACCTATACAGTAGTCAGGAAAATTGAACTATTCCATAATTCTATTTTAAAATGTCATGTTATTATATTCTTTGTATATAATTAGTTTAATTGAAAGTTGTGTAGTATGGTGAACTCCAAGGAAAATGAAGCTGTCTCTTCAAGCCTTATGGATTCTGTTTTGAATAAGCACACTATTATATGATAGATCAAGGTTAAAGAATTTACTACCTTGGAAGATTCTGACAATTGAGTTGCTGGCATAGTCTAAGAATCCATTTTCCATTAATGGATGAACTTCTCACCCATGTGATAAATAGTATAATTTACAGAGAATTAAAAATGATGAGATTTATTCTCTCACTGAGGGGAAGTGAGGCAAGGTGCATATGGGTTCTTCACAGTTTTTCTTAACAAACAGGCTAAAATGGACTGGTGCTCAAAGACCTAATAACATGAAAACATTTATTGAAACTTATTTTTTTTTTGATTCCTTTGTGAATAAAATGAAAAAAAAATACGTTGTGAAATTTTAACTGGTATAAATAATATTAATATTTTGGATAGAAATGCATCTTCAGTATAAACTATGTGTGTGATGTCAGTCTCTACAGCATAGAGATGGCATGACCTAGGGGTTGTGATTAGAATGCTTCCCATTTCAGTCCTTACAACTGTGAACTAATGGGATTCTTCTTCAGTGTCTATTGTTCAGGGTACAGATAAAATATCACAGAATATGAAATGTACTTTAGAAACTGCCTTAATTTTATTTGGGAATGTCACTTATGTGGTATTTTATTTATTCTGGGTATGTCCCATACCGATTTAACCTTTCCATTTTATTGAACTTCCTGAAGTTGTTATTACCAAAATACCATTCTATTTAAAGTTTTATTTGCAAAAAATATTTAAAAAATGTTTTTTATGGTTTGCAGGTAACTTAAATTTATTTCTCTATCCAAAGATTAGTATAGATTTTCTGGAGCATTTGGAAAGTAGGGAGAAAATTTCTATCCTGGGAACTTCTTGTAAATTTCTCATCTCTCTTTGGTGAATCCAAAGAAATTTTGAGGAAAAAAATAATGTGTTATGGGGAGATATTAATTACTTATAGCTAAGTTTCAAAGGGTTATTTGGCATGAAATAAAAATAAAAGGAGATAGTTGAAACTTGAAATATCTAATGCTTTCAATTTAAAAACCACAATGGACACTAGTAAGTGTACCATTATTAAATGTCCAGGGTGACCTTCCTGTCCTCATACAAATTGTGAACCATTTCTATCCACAAGTATAGAAAATATGACTTAAAAGTTTCTCTAGCAATATTAGGATTCTGGCAAAACTTCTGCCATTGTCTCCATTTGGGATTTATTCTTGCTCTCATTAGGGACAACAAACATGTAAGAATATCACATAATACAGATTTTAAAAAGTCTCCTAGACAAGATTGTAAAATGTCTTTTCCAAATTCAGTTCAGTCAAATTTGTGAGATAGCTTTGGTAGGAATTTTCTATTTATTAATTTAATTTTGAGAGAGACTTGTGTTCTTATAAGTTAAATGGGGTATTATTTAGTCTTAAATTGTATTCTACCATGATATTGAATAAAATTTCCCAAATTTCTATAATAGATTCAATATTTGCTTCCTCATTAGAGGTAAAAGAGTTGTAGTTATAATAGACCGTGTGAATTGAATTTAGAAACTATTCTTATGCAAAATAGAATGATTTCGACTTTTCCTTGTCAGAGCTTGCTTAAAATCAGAACTAGTTAAAAGCTAATCTCAAGTTATTAACCAGGTGTCTACTTTTTCTTTGAAGAGAAGACATTTTAATAAATTTTATATCTTTATGGTGAATTTATATCTGGGGTTATGAGGAGGGCTTATCTCATATGTGTGGGGGATACCTAGCAAAGTATTACTTAATGCATAGATTCCTTTTCATTCTCCTTTATTCTCAAAAGCTTTTAAAGAAATATCATTACTGTTCAAGATTATCCATGTAATGAGAAATCACAGCATGCAACTTGAAAAATGATTCCACTTCATCTTTTCTCATTCATCTCCTAGTGCAATTATAAATGCATGAGTGCAATGTATGGCTATTCAGGTCAAATTCTCTTTCAGGACTGATATTCCTGTTATATGGTTTATCCATCTATTAACATCCTGAAATGTCAAAAGCTTCATTTCTAAAGAGTAGAATGTCACTTTCTTTTTTACTTACAGCAATTTATTCAGCAGAAAAACAAGAGAGTTGACAGTTGCAGCAGTCAGGGCAAAGACTGGCTGATGATTTTAGAAACTAGGAGTAAGTGTTCAAATACATATCAGGATACTCACAATTTTTATGTTACTGAGGTGAAATGGAAACACAATCAGAAATATCAGTGGATGCATACAAAAAAGCTGCATTTGATTCCTAAATTTTAAGTTTTGACATATAGTTCTTTATGCTTTTTAAAAAAAATTTTTGTGCATACAATACCTGGGGTGTGGGTCAGGGTTGCTCAGGGATTGGTGTGAGAACTCACTGGAGTCAGATTGGGGAGCAGAACAGGCAGACCTGCTGAAATACACTGCTGAGGGGAGCAGCCAGACTGGAAATGTCTGCTGTGCCATGTGGGTCAGCTCCCTGGCAGTGTATCAAACTCAGGCCTCAGTGGCTGGTGATGGCTTAATAGCGCTGAGACTTTAACCCCTGCACCACCAGGGAGGCTCCTCTTTCTTTATTCTTGAGAGCTTGCTTTCAAACTTTAAATGACTTTACTACTGCAACTCAGTGTGGTGTGTATCAGTGTGGTTGCATGAAAGGACGTAAGTTTTCAATTAGTGTTTACATCTTATTAGTTGAAACTATGATTAAATGCTTTCCTTTAATATTAGGATTTTATTTATTGTAAACTTATTAATGATGAGGAACAAAACAGCAGTAATATGTAGAAAAGGATGTTGGAAAAATAAAACTCATACATGAACAAAGGCTATATAAGATGTTTTCTGTAATTACTTAATTGTAATATATAAAGTGTATATTATCTATTGTTGAAGTTACAAATACTGTAGATGTGAATATGTCAAATAATTATAGTTATCATTTCACAGTATATTCATTTATTAAATCACCATGTTATACAACTTAAGATTTTTATTAAATATACTGTAGATTATACTCATATCAAAGAAGGCTATACAAGTCATACGGTTTTTAAGTTGGACATCATCCAAACGATAAGCTTCCCCTCAAGTCTCTCTGAAAATTCCTCTTTTGTGAAAGAATGGGATGGCTATTTCTTTTCTGATTCAGAGATGAATTGCATCCGAGGAATGACTTGGCTGTTTTCCACACTCCATATGGATAGAAAATCCCTTCCCGTGTGCCCATGTTGGTCATCCAGTCGAGTCTGTGCTGCCCTGTGAGGTGTGAGCCTCTATTCTTTTTATTTTCATTACCTTTTAATTTTCATTCTCTGAGTAGAACTATGCTGGCTGAGAAGATCTGTCTGTTCAGAATTTTCCCCTCTAAAGGGAAAGTAAAGAGCATGAGGGTAATAGGTTATTGTGGAGATTTGTTTCCTTCAGTGTGTAAGTGTTTGGGGAGGTGTTGAGGGTGGAAATAGGGCTCATTATGCCTTTCAGTTTATTCGTTTGTTGGTCCCCTGTCAACCTGCCAGCCCTCTCTGTGGGATAACTGCCCTTTGTGTAATAATCTGCCAACATTCATGGTGGTTGCATTCACTGTACCCATTCTGCTGTGGAACTCCATTACGACTGGGGTTTGAATGCAAAGCTTCATGATATCTGGGTATAAACAGTGTGCTGAGCCACAAAGGCATCCTTTGTGTTTCTTAGTCTTATAATCCCCCTTTAACACACACACACACATACACACACACACACAAACACACACACACACACACACACAAATGGCTTTGAAGAGGGGATTTTTTTTTTCTGGAAATAGTGTGGAAAATACATGCAGTTTCCACTCTGTTCCGTATTTTCCATAATGTAGTGTTTGGGGAATGGAAAGATTCTAATTTTAAAACATGGTTTGTTTGGTAGATTAAACTGGACTATATCAGATGCTAATTTTCTACCTGTAGAGATGTGGGTGAATTGGCTTTTGTTTAACTGCAGTTACCTTGCCTGGCAGATGGCCACATTGACTATTCCTGGCATGTGCTTAGAAGTACCCCTCTGATCCTTTAAGTCCTGCTTTGTCTATAGCAGTCCTGTAGAATGCTTAACCCTGAACTCGCTTCTCAAAGGAAGATTTGCCTCCGATCTCTTATAGTTACCTCCTCTGATTCTCTTTTGCTTATTCTCTCTTGTTTGTGGGTGTGTGAGGTGGTTTTGATAATAAAAAATGACAGAATCTTCCATCAGAACGCACATGACAATTACAAATTAAACAAGGAAGGTTTGTTTTCTTTGCCTCTACACCCCTACCCATCACTTTAGAGACAGGATTAAAGACCTGAGTAATGAAGAAACAATACAATTGGGATGCTAAAAAACTCAGAAATGTCAGCCTCTGCTTTTTGTTATTCCCTGTCCCTCCTTTAGGGTTTGAAGAGGGTTTTGAAGGTTGAGATACTCTTCTTTTCTGTTTTGTCTTTTTTGAAGCATTTCACTTATATGGAAAGAGATTCAGAATGCTCATGAAAATTCAGTGTAAAGCGATACTTAAATTATTAAAGTACTGAGCACTTGTCACCTACTCTGCTCCACATGTGTTTTCCCGTTGAGTTAATTTATATGTAATTGTGGAAGTTAGTGATTCCTATGAAGATTCTTTGACTTTTTAAGACTTTTTTAGTCTATTATTACCGTGGTTATTTGGGACCACATTGACTTTCATACATTCTTATATAGACATTTATTCATGTGTGCTCTTAGCTCCCTCCCTCCACCCGCCACCACAATGTTGGTTAATATCTTAGTAAGTACAGAGGAATATAAGGCAGATTCTAGGTATTTTAGGTCTACTGTATTTAAGAGAAAAAAAATCCCTTTAAAACCGTGATCTCTCCTACATTAACTTTAAAATATATATATGTATATATATATATATATATATTTTACATTATTGTTCATTTTTCTACAATGTTTGCTTTTTTTTCTCAGTTCCCCATAGAATTTACACCACCATTCCCCCGTGCACCATTACCAGAGTCCCTTGTTTTCTTCCCACCTTCGTTTTGATCCCTCTCCCTCCACCTCCCCTGCAGAATGTCTCTGATTTTTATTTACTTTTACTTTTTTTTTTAAAGATTTATTTATTTATACATACAAGCTGGGGTATAGGCCAGAGGTGTGGGGGCGGCGAGAGTGTTCACCAGAGACAGAGTGGGGAGCAGAACAGGCAGATCAGAAATACACTGCTGAGGGGAGCAGCGGGCGAGGCAGGGGAGGTCTGCCGCACCATGTGGGAATCTCCCCGGCCGGGCGTCGAACTCGCATCGCAGGCTGCCGACAGCTCCATAACGCAGCGCTCAACCGCTGCGCTACCAGGGAGGCCCGACTTTTACTTTTAATACATCTCCAGAGTTGTACTTAATGCCTTCATTTTATGACAATTGAAAAATGAAGGAAACTTGCCTTTCCCTTCATGTTTGTAAGGTGTCTTCAGAAAGTAGTTTGCCTATGATACACTGGTATATGGATATGTGTATACATGTGTATGTGTATGGGGGGTGAGATTGATTTTATAGGTGTTATGGCAGAGATTTGCATGTTCAGTATACATTTTCATTTTCATATAAAAGGTTCAGTAACAGTAGTTTGAGGATCACTGAGAAAATGTCATATGTGACACCCTTATATATATTTCCTTCTGTTAGAAACTGTATTCATCAGCTAAGCTGTATTATTATGCAGTCTAAATTTGATCACTAGAATTACCATTTTATCAATATATGCTCTCAGTTTTGTGTATATATGTATTTCAGTGTTTTACAACTTGTAGCACATATTATTTTTCATTCATCCTTCAAAAGCTAATGAATTAAGTGAAAGTTGATCTGTAAATCACAAACATTTATTATGAATCATTACTGAATATTTAATATGAAGCACTGTTACAGTCTTCTGGCAAGTTTTAGTAAACTAAAAATTATGAGTATTATGACATCTTGCTTTACAGTAGATAAAACTTGTAATGCTGTTTCCATATGCCAGTAAACTGTATTTGTGGTCATTTTATATTTCACACATATACAGTAGTTCCTAATCTATGCTCCTGCTCTCATTAAAATGTACTGACAGTAGGATAGGGAATATCTTCAAGGTATCATTCTAAGCTCACTGAAACAGTATTTTAATGCTAGCCCGTCAGATTAACTCTAGCCATGGTTGAGAAAATAAATCTTCTCTTTCCTAGTCTCTGCTTAGGATACTTCCTTATAAACAGTTACAACAATAGTGTTAACTCATAGGTTTGTTTTGAGGCTTGAGGAAAACAGGAACAAATAAACCCTTAGCTTGATGCGTCTACATATGACTCCAACATTAATTTCTAATAAATTGGTCAGGAATGTCAAGGGAACACTTAATATATATAGATAGATTGACTGTGTTATCACATTGTGTTTTTTGTGTGTATGTTTGTTAGACTCCATAGTGCAGTTAGATTAGCTTATTATATACTAAAAGAGATCTTAGAGATTTTTAAGTAAACACTTTTGTCACCACCTTTGATTTTAAAAACTGAGGAATATATACAGAATAATGAATGAGCTGGCTTTGGACTTGGTTTAGTTGGTTCAGATACGAAATACATACACTGTACTTTTAAATCTTTTTAAAAAAGATTTATCTTTATACATACAAGAACTGGGTTATAGACAAGAGGTGTGAGGGGTGAGAGGATTCATCAGAGGAAGAGTGGGGAGCAGAACAGGCGGATTATACTGAAATACACTGCTGAGGGGAGCAGTAGGCAAGACAGGACACCTGGCCATGGTGTGTTAGCTCCCTGGCCAGGATCGAACTCAGGCCACAGTGTGCTAGCATGATAGTGTTGAGACCTAACCCCAAGCCACCAGGAAGGCCCTACTTTTAAATCTTAAAATTATGGTACCTTAACTCACAGAGGTTAGGTTCTTTGTCATTGAATAGCACATTGGATTATCCTTTACACCAGATAGGAGATCCCATGTATTCTAAAATGTTAGCAGAAATATGACATTTATTACATATTAAATTTTAAAAATGATCTCTTTGAATTTGTTCCTAAACCAGCATATATCTACACAGATATTTAAACAGCCTTGTAACTAAAATTGTCTTACCCTTTGTATGTTAATATAAATTGGCAAAGATGGTTCCCTAATTTGGCAGTGGTTTTGCATGATGACAATCTGATATCCCTTGGCCCTTGAGTTTTGAAGTTCAGGTAATTTAGAGCATGTGTGCTGCCAGCTGACATAACTCTGGCAGTAACTATTCACACCAATAAGAAGCAGTCACTTTGGTCAAAATGACTGAAAAACATTACCAAAATCCTTGTTTAAGACACTTCCTTTTCAAACAGTACTGGCTGCCATGCAAAGAGAAATGTGAGATTGGATCGGGTATCTGACTTTGCTTGCTCTGCACTTCAAAAAGTACTCCATCTGAGGATGTGGGGCTTTACTGTGGCAGCTGTGATGCAATTAGGCTTGTGTTTTAGACAGGACATGCAGCAGAGTCATCCCTCAGATTCAAAATAAATTCAGCATTCTACTCTAGGGAATAATTCTGCTCTACTCATCATACTGCTTTCAGTTTATCAGAGGGTGGCCTAACTTGCCCTGTTCATCCCTATTTTAAAGTCTAATCCAAATAATCACCTTCCTGTGACTCTTTCCTCACCTTCTATTTTCCCACCATATCGTATTAAGGCAATGAGTGATTTATAATTTTCTGGGGAGACATTCTCATAGTGTTTCTTCCTATAAAGCTTTATTGTTTTCAAGTCTCCAGCATTATGTCAAATACATACTAAGTGCCAAATAAAAATGAAGTGAATGATTGTGTCAGTTGGCTCCTTGTAAGGTAGATTTTGATATAATATCACTGGGCATGAGTGAACAATGCTGTGGTTGTCCATTAGGGCAAAATGTAATTTATACCTGTTCATCTCTTTTTATTTTTTGAAAAGATTTATTTATTTATGCATACAAGAACTGGGGTACAGGCCAAAGGTGTGGTGGGGGGGTGAGAGAATTCACCAGAGACAGAGTGGGGAGCAGAACAGCAAGACTGACTGAAATACACTGCTGAGGGGAGCAGTGGGTGAGGCAGGAGAGGTCTACTGCATCATATGGGTCACCTCCTTGGCCGGAGCTCTAACTCATGCTACAGTGGCTGCTGATAGCTTCGTAGGCTGAGACTTAACCCCTGCACCACTATGGAGGCCCCATCTCTTTCTTTTTAATTGAGGTAACATTGCTTTACAACACTGTATGTGATTTATAAGAATAGATTCACACCTTCTCGGATGTATGTCACCACCCCCACCCCCATCAAGGCACCCATAGTACTTTACCATACACCACTGGTCTCCTGACCCCAATTTGTTCTGACCCTCACTGCCCCTCCCCTTCTAGTAACCTCAATTCTGCAATCATGTTTCTGGGCTTTAGGTTTGTTCATTTTGTTAGCTCCTTTGTTTTTTCTCTCTTCCACAGTGTGAATGAAATCATCTGGTATTTTTCTTTCTCCTGTCTTATTTAAGTCAGTATAATAGCCTTCGATTATATCTGTACTGTCCCAAATTGCAAGAGCTTCTTTCTTTTTTTAAATGCATGAGTAGTATTCTATCATGTATGTATTATCACATAATCTTAATCCAGTGTTTTCCCTTTGAACACTTTGGTGTTACCATAAATTAGCTATTGTAAATAGTGCTATAATGATCATGAGAACATACATCCTTTCCAGTCAGTGATTTTTTTTATTCTTTAGATCTACCCATCACTTTTTAAGCTTGCTCTGGAATATAGTTTATTTGGTTAGTTATGTTCAACTTTCTCCTTTGAAGTCCCTATATAAACTTATTTTTCCATAGTAGTGAGCAACGACAGTAATAATGATAAATCAAGAGTCAAAGGACTTTATTTAGGCTCATTTGTTGGTTTTTAGTTTTATTCTCCCCTCTCCCTTTCTATGTGTGTGTTTGCACTTGCAGCGAAGAGGTGACAGTTAAATTAGCTTGAGGAACCATGGTAACTTTTAAACAAAAAATGAATTTAGTAACAATTCTTCTAAACATTTTACTTTAAATGCCATCTCTTAGATGCAGTTGATGCAAAATAACATCGAAGCTTTTAAAAATTATGTATGCAAATTTTTTTCCTTTTCTGTTTGCCGTGATGGTTTGTGTGTGGATTTTTTTTAGTTGTTTTTCTTGCAAAACCATTTTGTTAAGTGGATAATCTATTGAAATCTAGAGGTTTGAAAAACAGCTATAGTTAATATTTTAAAAACTTATCTATGGAGATTTTTTTTACAGGATATTTGTTAATATTTTCCTTTGGGTAAATTTTTATTTTAGTATATTAATACAAAAATAATTTATGGATTCTTATTAAAAAAATAGACTATAGACATGTACCAAATTAAAAGTATAAATCCAAGCCCTCCAAATGCCCATGAGTAAATTTGGCAAATAATTTGCAATTTATTTCTCTGTATACTCTGTATATACAAAGTCATCTGTAAGGTTGTGTATGTACTATATATGAAGTATATATGCATATATGTGTATATGTATATATATATATATAAAGCACATAAAATACATGTTCATATAAAAATAGAAATAGAAATTATACAGAATGTTCCTTTAGATATTTTGTCACCTAAAGATCTCTAAATCTTCATAAAGATTTCAATATCTTTCAAAATCTTTGTAAAGATTTATAATTTTTTCTTTCTTAGTGTATACAGATTTATCTCTTTACTTGTTATCAGTTCCTTAGTAGTTCTTTATGTACAGTGTCCGCAATATGGCTACTCAATCCCGGTTCTTGAACTTTTGCGTTGTTTTTTTCTTTTTTTTTTTCTGATTTGAATTTATCTGCAGCAGACATTGTGCATTGATACAGTATTTTGGGGAGACTGTTTGTATAAAAGTGGAATTATTGGGGAAATTATGAAATGTGTATTTTGCTAAATATTTCCAAAACACTCTAATATTTCGGAATTCTTTCTTACACATAGTTTGTTTGAATCCAGGATCTTGATATTATAGGATAAATATTTTTTCTTGTATCACTAAATGATTTATATTGAATGGAGAAATTTTATTTATTTTTTAATATATGTATATATTATTGTCATTTATATCTTTTACATTTTGTATTCCCCTTGGGTAACCCACCAGCAATTCACCCATGATCCATCTCCATGGTCCCTTGTGTCCTTTTCTACTCCATTTTGTGCCCTTATTGCCCCCCCACCCCGTGTCTCTCTCCTATTTGGTTTCCCTATAGTCCTGTTATAAGTGAAACAATTCGATAGTTGTCTCTTCCTTTCTGGCTTATTTCGCTGAGTATGATCCCCTCTAATTCCATCCATGTCACTGCAAATTGCATGTGTTTATCTTCTTTGAATGCTGAATAGTATTCCACTGTGTATATGTACCACATCTTCTGGATCCAGTCATCTATTTTTGGACATCTGGATTGCTTCCATACCTTTGCTATTGTAAACAGTGCCGTAATGAACCTACGGGTGCATGTATCCTTTTGGATTAGTGTTTTTGTGTCCTTTGGGTAGATTCCCAAAAGTGGTATTGCTGGGTCGTATGGAAGCTCCATGTTTTGCAGTTTGAGGAATCTCCATACAGCTTTCCATAGTGGTTGGACCAGTTCGCATTTCCACCAGCAGTGTAGAAGAGTTCCTTTTTCTCCACATCCTTTCCAGCATTTGTTGCTGCCTGTATTTTTAATGTGTGCCATCCTCACAGGTGTGAGGTGGTATCTTATTGTGGTTTTGATTTGCATTTCCTTGATTATAAGTGATGTTGAACATTTTTTCATGTACCTGTTGGCCATTTGCTTTTCTACTTTGGAGAAGTACCTTTTTAGCTTTTCTGTCCATTTTTGACTGGATTATTGGCTTTGTTTTTGTTGAGTTGTGTGAGCTCCTTATAGATTTTTGTTATTGGTCCTTTATCGGTGGTATTGTGTGCAAAGATCTTTTCCCAGTTGGTAGGGTGTCTGTTAGTATTGGTTAATGTCTATTTTGCTGTACAGAAGCTGTTTATTTTGATGTAATCCCATCTCTTTTTCTTGTCATTCACTTCCTTAGCTTTGGGGGATGTGTCTTTAAAGATTTTGCTGAGATGTATATCGTGTAGAGTTTTGCCTATATTTTCTACTATACATTTTATGCTTTCAGGTTTATGGTTACGCCCAGGACTTTTATCCATTTGGAGTTGGCTTTTGTGCAGGGTGTAAGGTAGTAGTCTAGCTTCATTTTTTTTTGCATGTGGCTGTCCAGTTTTCCCAGCACCATTTATTGAATAGACTGTCCTTGTTCCACTGCATTTTCTTTGCTCCTTTGTCAAAGATTAGTTGTTCATAGACATGCGGCTTTAATTCTGGGTATTCTATCTGGTTCCATTGGTCTTTCTGTCTGTTTTTGTTCCAGTACCATGCTGTTTTAATTATTACGACTTTTTAGTATAGTTTGAAATCAGGGAGTGAAATTCCTCTGTTTCCTTTCTTTTTAGTCAGGAGGGCTTTAGCTATGCTAGGTTTTTTGTGATTCCATATGAATTTCATCATTATTTGATCTATGAATGCAGAAATTTCAGAATTATTGTAATGTTAAGGAATAAGGAGGAAAACTTTACATTCTTCCCTTCAAGAAGCAAGAACTATTGCTATTTTAATAAATTCACTTACAGTTCATAATTTCTCTGCTTAATTTTAACTGATATCTGACAATTTTAATTCAGTTTTTCTCTGGCATTATAGCATAGGTGTTTATTTTGGCATCATGAAATACCTTGAAACACCAGTATGATGTTTATATAATATAAACTGATATATTTGATAATAAGTTTATTATATAGCCCTTGCATGATACTTTTCTTTTCTTTATGTTGACACTCAATAACTCTTCATTTTTGATAATCACCAAAAGATAAGTTTTTTTGAAGTAAAACTATTTCAAATCACATTCTTAGTATGTTAAGGCCATATTAAAACTCATATATTTATTAGATAAAATAATTATATTGTAAGAGATCTTACTGTTCTTTGCCATATTATTTCCTGCAGAGACTGTACCAATTACAGTCCTTCCGTAGGAGTAAGTATGCCTATTTCAGCATTACCTTGCTGTAGTTGAAAAATGTTTATGATGCTGGAGGGCTACAATTCATTTCTTTTTTGAGAACCAGAGTAGAATTAATACTCTGGATCTATGCAATTATATAAGTGATAGTGTTTGTATGAGATCATTTTCTAAAATATGATAAACAACTAGACCCAGATGTTACATGAAAAAAAAGGAACTTCAATATAGTTTTGACATAATGCTATAACTTGGATTAAACCTATTGTGCCTGCTGGTTTGCTTAAATTATTAGACAATATAAAATTATTAGTGGGTATTAATTATGTAATTTTATTTGCATTCTAATGGGGGTAACCAGTGATAAAATATTGAAATATGTAAATATTTAATAGCTTTAATGAAAAGTCTAGTCTCACTCTCTGGAGAAATGCACTATACATAAAGTTTTTTTTTTTTTACTACAGTGTATATTTTTGAATGATTACTGAGACAAATGTACCATCTCACTCTGTTCTCACACATCTCGTATATATCAGGTAGGAAAATGGGATTAGTATCTTCTATAGTAGCCATTTCCTTTTTCATATTTATCAAGTTTTTTTGTTACAAGTCATATTATTTTGAGGCTCTTGTCTATGGCTCTGTTATTTCTTCCCCTCTTATTGTTGTTAACGTAATAGTTCTCATCATCATTTTCTTCATTCAAGGATCATTTTAGGACCACCAGTCTCCACATTTTTCCTCTTAACAAACCCTTAACCTTGGTTCCAGTGACTTCAGAGAGACATGATTTTATTTACATCTTAGTTTTGAGGTGTAGGTCTCTTTTATACCTTGACACAACTGTCATGATTATCCTAATGTCATCATCAGCAGATGTTTTAGCTTTCAGGACCACAAAAGTCAGACTTACATAATGGAATACTGCCTCCTATACTTCCAATATATTTTCTCAGATAATCTTAGATCAGCAGTAACATTAATGCATTGATTTTTTTTAATCCATAATAATTTCTTTAGTCATCATATTTCTTAGTCTTACAGATACTCTAAAAATCCTTGCTCCTTCTCCTCTAGCCTACTAGCCTGGCAAGATGTCTTCCAAAATTTTAAAAGTGATATGTTGGAAGGACCCTGGTCAGGTTGGTCTCTAGTTCTTGCTCATATCATATGCTGCCTAACAGCATAACCTTGGCAGGTAGTTCTGTAATTTAGGCTCTTATATAAATGATAGTGTTTGGACTAGATCATTTTCTAAAATATAGTAAACAACTAAACCCACATGCTACATTAAAAAAAAAAGAGTTCTACAGTGAAGTGATTTTAGCAAACATCATTCCCTTTTACAAATTCACAATGTGTAATAACATTTTAAAATGTCTGAGAATTGCTAGAGAGAAAAAAAATGATTTAATATTGTTTATCCTAGCTTTTCTCAACTTATTCGACTATGAAGCCTCACACATTGAATTCATATTCTCAGAACTTGTGTTCAATTGAACATACCTTGGAAAACAATGGGTCAGATGATCTGGGCATTATTTATTTTGCATCTTTAATTTCATGATTCTGTAATTTTTTTGTTCCTGCTTAGCTACTAAGAATATCTAGGGTAGATACACTTCTGTATCTCTACAATTCATGGAGATAGATTTATGTTACATATCACCCAGAAATATAATAATGTGTTGATAGTGGTCCTTCTTTAAGAAGTATTATTTTGAAATCAGTAGTTTATTCTGCATTAGAGATGAAAAGAGAGAAACAATTCCTATGATTTATTAACTAGTGTGTGGCAAGTAATCCCTTATTCTGCAGTCATCACTCAATGAAAATAAAGGTTTCTTTAAGACCTTCTTCAAAGTCACTTATATGAAAAAGTAGATATTTCCCTTTTGAAAATATATATACATGTAAGAATTGCCAGTACTTCCTTTGCATAATTTAGTGATTATTGTAGGTTGTCTGAGTAAGTGTAAATTAAACAGATGCATCCAAATACAGGATTGTAAAGTTCAAGGAAAATGCGAACTTGATTAACAAAAGTCACTGTCAGAGACTAATTCTAACTCTGCAGCTTATGAATCCTTGAATAATGTCCCCTAAAAGGTCAGCCAAAAGTCCTGCTTCTGTCTATTGTTCCTTGAAGAGATTTTTCAAATTTAGGTATTTCCTTGTTGTCATACAAGTTAAGAAATCTTTAAGACATTTTTGTAAAGTTCCTTTACAAGTTAAATTAATACTAGACCATTGAAAATAATCTTTGAGCCTTTACTGTATATTAAGTAATACAAGATATTTAGCTTTAAATTAAGTATACTACATGTGAATCAGAGCTATATAAATTCTATGTATCTTTTTTTGTTTTTTTTTTGCTTGTTCATTGTCTTAAATTTATTTTTTGAAAGAGGACTTCTAAATTTGACATTTTTTACATAATAAGTTAGCACATTAGACATAGATACCAATGTTATTTCTTATATAGTTTCAAATAATTATGTTGGTTTTATTATAAAATGGGATATAATTTCCTAAGAGCATAACAGAAATATCAAATTAGTACTTAGACCTTTTTTCTAGCTCTAATGATTAAATGATTACTTCAATAGTGTAATTTTTCAACTCTACATAATTAATGACTCTGGGTAAGCAATTAAATTATGTTTAATTTTGATAACTGTTATGATTAAATAATTACATATTTTGTTATTTATAAAAAATAATTGTCTCATTGCCTTTGCTGTTGACTGAGTTTTCACTTTATTTATTGATTTTTGTACTATAGGAAATGTTATCTAAGTCCAACAAAATGCCCATTCTGTATATTTGTATTGCATGAGTAAGAATAAAAACTTTGGTCCTATAACAAGGAAAATTGAGTATATTACTAATTGATTCAAGAACTATCCCTAAAAAAATAAAGTATTTACCTGTAGGATGGTCATTATTAATACTTTCTTGAAGGAAGTTTTCTGTGGCATACTGACCTGTTTCTGTTTTTTTTTTGTTCTATTATAAAATGTCCAACATTTTATTAATGACGTGAAAGATGTTTAAGTGAATTTACGCATATTTGGTAGCAACATTTTAAACCTTCAGAAATAAATTTAAAATTTGTCTATGCAAGCTATAAAATTTGTAGGATTTATAGAAGTATGCGGTATTTTCTTCAATTCCAAAACCTTATTAGAAATTATATTAGGAGAAAGGCATGACTAGCAGTTCAGTGTGGATAAGACTGAGGAGGTTTTATTCATCTGTTAAACCCAGCTGAGGGCTTAGTACATGCTAGATGCAGCTATTCCTGTGTCCTCAAGGAACTTAAAGTAACACCTAAGTAGATAAACACGTACAAGTGAAGTTCAATAGAGTTACTCTGTCAGACTAGTAGTTTTATAATGGGGGCAAAGTAAATCTCTTTATCCATAGGTATCACTATGAAAGTGCCAGGTTTTAGTTACCTTACCACAATTTGAAATTTGGTGGTGTCATTAAATAACAAATTATTCAGAATATGACATTCTGTATTATACTTAATATTAAATGGAAAGAACTTCAGAATTAGGGTGGTTGTTAAATTGCTTAATTATGAAAGATTAAGATGTTGAAGTGTTTTTAGACCATATATTTAAAGAAATCTTGAAAGGGTGTTTAATACAAGGAAGAGAATACCTGGGAGCAGGGTAGCTTTGTGAAGAGTCTAGAATATTGTGAGCATTAACACAATATTCAGAGTAACCTAAATGCATATAACAAATATTTTTTTTGTTTTTTTTAAAGATTTATTTTTTATTTATACATAGAAGCTGGGGTACAGGCCAGAGGCGTGGGGCGGCGAGAGGGTTCACCAGAGACAGAGAGGGTAGCAGAACAGGCAGATTAGAAATACACTGCTGGGGCCTCCCCGGTGGCGCAGCGGTTAGGCGCTGCGCTGTGGAGCTGTCGGCAGCGGTAACGCGGGTTCGACGCCCGGCCAGGGAGAATCCCACATGGCGAGGCAGACCTCTCCTGCCTTGCCCGCTGCTCCCCTCAGCAGTGTATTTCTGATCTGCCTGTTCTGCTACCTGCTCCGTCTCTGGTGAACCCTCTC
>PVIJ01020254.1:0-21401 GCA_004024925.1 Scalopus aquaticus | reverse complement strand
GTCTTTCAAGATTTTGCTGAGATGTATGTCGTGTAGAGTTTTGCCTATATTTTCTTCTATACATTTTATGGTTTCAGGTCTTACATCCAGGTCTTTTATCCATTTTGAGTTGACTTTTGTGCAGGGTGTGAGGTAGTAGTCTAGCTTCATTTTTTTGCATGTGGCTGTCCAGTTTTCCCAGCACCATTTGTTGAATAGATTGTCCTTGTTCCACTGCATTTTCTTTGCTCCTTTGTCAAAGATTTGTTGTTCATAGATATGTGGCTTTAATTCTGGGTATTCTATTCAGTTCCATTGGTCTTTCTGTCTGTTTTTGTTCCAGTACCATGCTGTCTTAATTATTATGGCTCTGTAGTATCATTTGAAATCAGGGAGTGAAATTCCTCCGTTTTCTTTCTTTTTATTTAGGAGGGCTTTAGCTATGCGAGGTTTTTTGTGGTTCCATATGAATTTCATCAGTAGTCGATCTATTTCTTTAAAGAATGTCATTGACATTTTTATTGGAATAGCATTGAATCTGTAAATTGCTTTTGGTAGGATTGCCATTTTGATAATGTTAATCCTTCCAATCCATGAGCAGGGAAAGGCCTTTCCATCTTCTTGTGTCTTCTTCTATGTCTTTCAACAGAGTTTTGTAGTTTTCTTTGTATAAGTCCTTTATGTCTTTTGTTAGATTTATTACCAGATATTTGAATTTTTTGGTTTCGATTTTGAAGGGGATGGATTTCTTAATTTCTTCTTCTTCAGATTGGGTGTTTGCATATAGGAAGGCTACTGATTTTTGTGCATTGATTTTGTATCCTGCTACTGTACTGAACTGGTCTATTATTTTGAGTAGTTTTTCTAAGAAGTTTTTAGGGTTTTGTATATATATTATCATATCATCTGCAAATAGAGACAGTTTTATTTCTTCTTTTCCTATTTGAATCCCTTGAATGTCTTTCTCTTGTCTAATTACTCTGGCTAGGACTTCCAGTATTATATTGAAAAGTAATGGTGAGAGTGGACATCCTTGCCTTGTTCCTGATCTTAGGGGAAAGGCCTTCAGCTTCTCACCGTTGAGGATAATATTGGCCGTGGGTTTCTCATATATGGCTTTTATTATGTTGAAGTATGTTCCTTCTTTCCCAAGGATTTCAAGGGCTTTTATTATAAATGGGTGTTGCACTTTGTCAAATGCTTTCTCAGCGTCTATTGATATGATGATATGGTCTCTATTTTTATTTTTGTTGATGTGTTGGATTACATTGATTGATTTTCGGATGTTGAAACATCCTTGTTTCCCTGGAATAAATCCCACTTGGTCGTGGTGTATTATCTTATGGATGCATTGTTGGATCCTATTGGCCAAGATTTTGTTGAATATTTTTGCATCAGTATTCATTAGGGAGATTGGTGTGTAGTTTTCTTTTTTGTATTGTCTTTGTCTGGTTTTGGTATTAGAGTAATATTTGCTTCATAGAATGTGTTTGGTAGTACTCCTTCCTTCTCGATTTTTTGAAAGAGTTTGTGTAATATAGGGACTAATTCGTTTTTGAATGTTTGGTAGAATTCATTTGAGAAGCCATCTGGTCCTGGGCTTTTGTTTTTGGGGAGGTTTTTAATTACTTTTTCAGTTTCACTACTTGTGATTGGTCTGTTTAGGTGTTCTATATCTTCTTTGTCTAGTTTTGGGTGATTGTATAGTTTTAAGAATTTGTCCATATCCTCTAGGTTGTTATACTTGTTTCCATATAGCTGTTTATAGTAATCTCTGATTATTTTTTTTATTTTTGCTGTGTCCATTGTGATTTCTCCTTTTTCATTTATGATCCTATTTATTTGTGTTTTCTCTCAATTTTTTTTGTAAGGCTGGCTAGTGGTTTGTCTATTTTGTTTATTTTTTCAAAGAACCAGCTTTTGGTTTTGTTAATCTTCTGGATTGTTTTTTTAATTTCCATTTCATTTAGTTCTGCTTTGATTTTTATTATTTCCTTTCTTAAACGTCTTTTGGGTTTTTTTGTTGTTCATTTTCTAGTTCTTTGAGATGTGAGATTAAATTGTTTCTTTGGGTTGTTTCTTGTTTCTTGATGTGAGCTTGTAATGCTATATATTTTCCTCTTATTACTGCTTTTGCTGTGTCCCAGACGTTCTGGAAAGTTGTATCCTCATTGTCATTCAGTTCTAGATATTTTTTAATTTCTTCTTTGATCTCTTCCTTGATCCATTGGTTTTCCAGTAATGTGGGTTTCAGTCTCCATGAGGTAAGGAGGTTTCTTTTTTCCTTTCTATGATTTATTTCCAGTTTGACATCTTTATGATCAGAGAGGAAGGCTGGTACGATTTTGATCTTAGTGTATCTGTTGAGGTTTGTTTTGTGGCCTAATATGTGATCGATCCTGGAGTATGTTTCGTGCGCACTTGAGAAAAATGTGCATTCAATTTTTCGGGGGTGAAGTGACCGATAGATATCTGTTAATCCCATGTGGTCTAGGTCCTTATGTAGTGCTTTAATGTCCTTGGTTACTTTTTGTCTTCTTCATTTGTCCAATAGAGAAAGTGGGGTGTTGAAGTCTCCTACTATGTATATGTTTTCTTTAATGTCTGTTTTCAGGGATGATAATAATTGTCTGATATATTTTGGTACTCCTTCATTTGGGGAGTATATGTTGATGATTGTTATATCCTCCTGTTTTATTGTCCCCTTTATCATGATGTAGGGGCCAGCTTTGTCTTTTTTTACCTCCTTAAGTTTGAAGTCTATTTTATCTGATATAAGTATAGCCGTTCCTGCCTTCTTTCTTGGTCCATTTGCTTGTAGGATTGTTTTCCATCCTTTAACTATTGATCTCTGTTTATCTTTCTCAATTAAATCTGTTTCTTGTAGACAGCAGAAGGTTGGGTTCTGTTTTTTGATCCATCTTGCTATGATGTGTCTTTTAATTGGTGTGTTTAGTCCATTTACATTTAGAGTTAATATTGATATACTGTCATTCATATTTTTTGTTTGTTTGTTTACTCTTTTGTGGTTCTACTTCTTACCTTATTCTGTGTTTCCTGGTCTTTCTTCTGTTGGTTTTGTCTTCATGACTTCTTCTAGTATTCTTTGGAGTGGGGGTTTGGTGGTGATGAATTTCTGTAGTTTCTGTTTGCCGGAGAAGGTCCATGTTTTTTCTTCATAGCGGAATGAGAGCTTTGCAGGGTAAAGTATTCTTGGTTGACATTTGTTGGCATGTAGTGTGTTATATATGTCCCTCCAATCTCTTCTTGCCTGTAGTGTTTCTTCAGAGAAATCTGATGTCAGCCTGATTGGCTTTCCTTTATAGGTTATTAGTTTCTTTGCCCTCATCATTTTCAATATATTTTCCTTGTCTTGAATTCTCGATAGTTTTACTATCATATGTCTTGCAGTTTTTTTTTTCTTTGATTGTAATAATATGGAGATCGTCTGGCTTCCTGTATGTCAATTTTTGTTTCCTTTTTAATGTTTGGGAAGTTCTCTTCAATTATGTCCTTGAGAAGTTTCTCTGTTCCTTTGTCTCTCTCTTTTCCTTCTGGGATTCCTATGATTCTGATGTTTCCTTTTTTCATGGTGTCAGATAGTTCTCAAAGCTTTTCCTCATTCTTTTTCCTTTGTTTTTCCTTTCCTTTTCTGCCTTGATTCTGTAATATCGTTATCTTCCAGAGTGCTTATTCTTCCCTGCATATCTTTTAATTCACTTTTCTGGCTTTCCCTGGATTTCTTTAGCTCCTCTACTAATGTTTTTAAATCTTCCATTTCCTTCAATTTCTTCTTTATGGATTCGTTCTCGTTCTTCAGTTCTTTTATATCTTCCAGTTCCTTCAATTTCTTCTTTATGGATTCATTCTCGTTCCTCAGTTCTTTGTTCTTTTCATTTAATGCTATCAATTTTTTTTGTGATGGCTATTTTGAAGTCTTTATCTGTTATGTGGATGTAATCTTCTATGTCCATATTAATGGGTTCTGGAGAGGGATTTTCTTTTTGTGGTGTATTGTTTTGAGGGTCATTTGTGACTTTTTTCTTTCCTGTTTTGGTTTTCTGCTTTGCTCTGTTTGTGGTTTTCCACTGGTGCTGGCGGGCATGACTCCTGGTTTTACTTGCTCAGGAGTGTTTGTGGTTCCTTAGTGTCTGAATTGCCTTGGCTGTGGCTGGATATCTTCTGGATTTTATTATTTTTCTTTGTTGAATTTTTGTGTTTCTCGTGTCATGTCTCCAGTGTGTTTACGGTTCCGATTTTAATTAGGGAAGATGAAGGGGTGGTTGGTAGTAAAAAAGAAAGAAAAGAAAAAAGAGAGAAAGGAAAACAAAAACAGGGAGAGGAAAGAAAAGGGGAATGAAGATGAATGAAAGTAGGAATGAAGGACCAAGAGAAAAAGGTAGATTAAAAGTAAAAAAAAAAAAAAGATAATAATAATAATAATAAAATAGTAAAAAATAAAAATAATAATAATAAAGAAAATAAAGTATTGGGGAGATGTGAATTTGGAGTTCTGTAATCCTTTTGCTCTTAGGTTCTGGGGTTTCTGTTTGGGTCCCCTGCTGGGGTTCAGCCCCTCCTTTCCAATGACAGATGATGTTGTCTTGCTGTTGCTGCTGTCATTAGTCCTTGCTGGGAGTCTTTCTATTCTTTCTCCTCCCCCCTTTTTTTTCCCCCCTTTCCTCCAATGTTTGCCTGGGGCTATTCCTGCCCCTGGGGTTATGTCTGGTGGGGAGGGGTTGGGAGTTCCTGGTCTTAGTTTCTTTTCTGCTGCTTGGGGCCTGCTACTCCACGAAGGGGTGCAGGGGTGGAGGCTGTGGGTGGCTGTTGATCAGTGTTTCACCTCCCCTAGTTTCTAGGGTGCCAGTGTGCAGCCACCTAGAAGTTGGGGGGGTGGCAAGTGCTGGGCCATGTTCACCACCTGCTGTGGTCCTTTTTTGTTTGTTTGTTTTTTGCCACCCTCCAGGTGCCAAGATGCTAACACTTTGCAGGGGAGTGTGTGGTCAAAGATAGTTTCAGCAGGAGATAGTTTCAGCAACAGGTATGGGAGGGGTTTTGGGGATTGTCAGTCAATAGTCCTTAAATGCCATCCTTCCCATCAGCTTGGGATCAATTTGCATTCTAAAGCCCAGAGTGTTTGAGGTGGTGTCCGCAGGAGGTTTTCCAGCCCATCTGGTTTTTCTGGCTAATCTATCACCTAGCAACCATTGGGGGATGTTTCTTGCTTGGACTTTCTCCCCTTTAAGATGTTACTTAGCCCCAGTTGGGGGATGGGATGCAGTGACCCTCCCGCTTTCCTGCTCCTCAGGGCTGCCAAGCAGGGAAGAGAGGGGGGTCGTGGGGAGGGGGGGGTGGGGGTCGCACTCCCAGTCTGCGGGCCGGAGCCCTCCGACCTCACCGCAGTTTCTAACCTTGTATTCAGTGGCTCTCAGGGGAAGCTGGTTCGCCCACCTCTCCTTTCTGCTGCTCCTTTGTGTGGAGTCCGATGTCTTTTCTCTTCTCTTTACTCTGACTCTTCAGTTTATTTTTAAGTCTAAAGCACCCTCAGGGTTGATTGTATTGTGTAGGGTATCCGGTTCTCATCGAGTCAGCTCTCAAAGTTAGGGATATTTTTCTCCATAAATCGATTTTTTTGTGGGAGAGCGTGATCCTAGCGTCTGTTCGCCACCATGTTTTGGGGGCGTCTGTTTCCTGAAACTTGAAAGCATATCCGTTCTGTGGTAGATTGATGAGTTGTAGAGAATGTCTCTAGAATGGTTACTTCACTTCTCCCAGGATGCCCCTCTGGCATGGCGCCGCTTTCTGATCGTATCATTTCTTGTTCTTTGTGTGAGCACCTCTGTCGTACTTAAAGATGCCCTCTCTTAAAGGGAATCGCAATTCATTGAATGTCATGTCTGTTAAGTAATGTTTTGTGTTTCACCCACAGTGTGGCCAAGTGGGAAATGCACAAAGAAATTGACCACTCAAGGGTGAACGTTGGGTGTTTCCAGGTGGACTGAAGGAGTAGGAGTGGGAGCAAAAGGCCCTTCTCCAGCCACAGCCCTTTTCTGTGAAGCATCTGTGTGAGAGAGCAGAAAGGCCATGCTAGCCAGCATGCTAGCTGAGTAAATACCATGTCTTGGTATAAATACCATTCTCAGAGTGCTCATGTTTATTAAGGACTGGATCTATTTCAAGCAGCTTGAAAACTTTCAGAAAGCATTATGAAAACAGTATTGAGTAACAGAGTTTTTCACTTTGCAGCAACCGAAATACCAGATTTCCACCCCTTTTACTTTAAAAATTACAGTCCTTTGAGTCATCTCCTTTTGACAACCACTCTGGTAGAACACCATTAGTTCAAATATAACAGATACTAGTTGAAATGGCTGCGTAATCATTTGGAGGAGAAAATCCATTTGGCCTCTGGGCCTCCATGTGGCCTAGGGGTTAAGTTTCAGCATTATCAATGCTATGGCCTGAGTTCGATCCCTAGCTAGGGAGCTAACCCACATAGGGCTCAGCAGACCTCTCCTGTCTTGCCTGCTGCTTCCCTCAGCAGTATATTTCAGTGGATCCAACTGCTCTGCTCCCCACTCTGTCTCTGGTGAATCCTCTCACTACCTGCACCTCTGGCCTACACACCAGCTCCTCTATGCAAAAATAAAATAAAATAAACTTTAAAAAAAAATCCATTTGGGCTCCTTAAAAGTTTTTCTATACTTTTGAAAATATCAAACTGTAGGAGTTATAGCATTCCACTTATAGAGATTACAATTCATAGCATTAAAAATTTATGTCTTTGAAGAGAAAAGTAAAAAGGCATGTTTTAGGCACTGAGTTCTTTTATATCCATTAGTGAAAATTATATCCAAACATGTCATTCTGAAATTCAAGATTTCATCATAAACAACAATTCACATTACAAAGAAAAAAAAAAACAAGTTTTTTAGTATCAGTTCGTTTTTCCTCTTCTGTAACACAGGCAGTATAAGAAGAATCATTTTTATCTTGATTTACATTTTTAATTAGATTTGAGAAAATTAAAAAACTCTTTTTCCTCACTTTTAGAATATAAGAAGTTAATATTGGACCAATTTTTGAAAAAAATACTTATGAGCAGGAATTTAGCTAATCAATTTTTTCAAATACTGTGCAAAAGTTAACATTTAATATAAATGTTACTATGTATGTGTATGCATATACACAAACAATTTTTAAGACTGGCTTGGAGCCTGTGATTTAGTTACATATGGAAATTAAGGAATCTTTAAGCTGGAAATTTTATTTTCTACTTTTTCATTTTGAAGTTTTTTATTGTGAAAGAAGTGACATTCTCCCAGTGAATTGTTAAAAAGAGCATTTTTTTTTTTTTACTTTGAATAAAGCAAGCATTTGTATACCCACATAGTTAAGGAAAAAAGAGCAAGTGTTACAAGATAATTAGAACTGTTAGGATAATTGCCTTTTATGGATACATTATGCTTCAGTTGTTTACTGCTAAATGAAATGTAAAAGTGTATATTAAACTAAAGAATAATGCACAAAATAGATCTAAAATACAAGGGAAATTGTGTCTTGTTTGAAAATTTGTAGATAGGTCTAAATTAAGAATAAATTATGTGAGAACACATATGTATATGCACATACATATATATATATATATATATATATATATATATACACACACATACACACACACACCACATATACTGACACAAATCTATACTTAGTGTCAACACTATGTCTTGAAAAGCAAATGGGATTTATGCTTTGTATTAGCTCTTCCTTTAAATTGCATTCCAGTAATGCATTGTTGTGAATCAAGAGCAGGTTGTCAGTTATAGAATTTTTCATGCTCCAGTAGTTACCTGGTGCCTCAGAGAAAAGGGCTTTACTCATCTCTGCCCCTTGCTTTAAATGTCTGGGAGTTCAGCAGCAGAACACATTCTTGATAAGCTCACTGAATTTTAGAAATTGTCCTTTACACTGAATCCAACCTTGTTCTTGTAACTTAGGGAGCCTACCATTCACTCAGTCGTAGCAAGAAAGAGCATCGCATTTCTGCATGACAACAAATACAAGGGGTCCAGATCGTGCAACAGTGACCCCAATCTCTGCCCTAACACAAAGGGTTTCTCCAAAGAACAGGTATAAGACAAGATGAAAAATTGTTGTTCATTATCGTACTGTAGTTAGGATTTTTGTTTCATACTTTGTATGAAGTGATGTCCTCTTCTCATTTAAAGCTGGTTATACTCCATTCAAAATATGAAATATAGCATCAGTTCAGCAAAAAGAAATGTCCCTAGCCCTTTGAATAACTCATTAGAGTTGAATCTCTGGTTATCTAACCACTATAACTGACAAACTAGCTTAATTCAGAAGAGCTTACTTAAACTAAAACTGAAGAGCTGACCTAGATTTCAGAGCATGTTTTTTTAAACATGTTTTTTATTGAGACGGGTCAAATATTATTATGTAGACTTGCAGTCATCATTTCTAATGTTTTGCACAGTACAGATTTTATCTTTAAATAAATACACACAAGTGTGACACCTTACAGTTGTAGAGTGAAACACCATTTGCAAAGTGTAATTCCAGTTGCCCTTTTAGGGTTGAAAAATATCTTGTCAGAAACAGATGTCACTGTTCCACTTTACAGTGAGTTGACTAAGTTGAGCCCCTTCACCTATATAAGGGCACTGGCATTCTAACTAGACCCAAGAATTTTATAGCCCAAAGGGTCTCTGTGTATTCCCCAAACATTCATGGCTAACCTAGTTGAGAAATAAATAAGGTAATGTATTAAGGGAAGCACAGAGATTAAAAAAGAGCTAGGCTCCACCTCAAAGAGTGCACAGCCTTAGGCAGCGTAGGCAAGTGAGCTACTGGGAAGCTAGTGGCAAATGCTTGCTGAGTGGAGAAACTACTAATTTGTTAGATGATCCAAGAGGAGCCAAGTTCAAGTCCACAGTGTGCCAGCAAAGAGACCCGGGACTGTAGTCTTTTTGACAAATGTTAAAGAATAACTAAGGTTGTTCTTGATAACAAAAAGAATTAGGGGAGTATTCCTGGCTGGAGGAATGGTATTCCTGGAGACAGAGGGGTTAACATTCTTTTTATTTTTAAAGTTTAACAACTACCCAGGTGAATCCATTAAGTGAAATAAATGTGTCATAATGTGAGAGTGCACAAATTGACCTTGATATGTGCTGAATTATTTATTTATTTATTTATTTATTTATTTTTTGCTAAGGGACCACATAAAACATAACTTTTGGTCAAGATTCAACTAAAATAGAAATCTGCTTGTTTATGATATTAGAATTATTGGAAAATCTATAGGAACCATTTTAAGTGGTAAATCTTGTAGTGCTGCATTTGTGAAAGGAAGAAATAGCATTGTGAACCTAGTTTGAGCCAAGATGTAAGTTGTTTTAGGGTGATTGTTATGCTCCCCTCATTGTCACAGAGCATTAAACTTGTCCTAAAGGTAGAAGTAGGCATCTGCTATTGATGAATGGGAAGGGAGACATTTCTCAGAATGACATCATTCTTTTAAAGAATTCTTTAAGGAAAAGAAAAACAATCCTCAACATTAGGGGATTGACTCCTTAAAGAAAGAAAGAAAATACTCAAGTGTAAATTGATGGATAAATTCATTTTCCTTTTTCATGTAAAATTGTTGTGACATGCTAAAAATAATTTATGTAATTATAGAAGGAAATTGGATTTTCTTTCAACCTTTATAAATAAATGTGTGGTCTTAAAATTGAATATATCCTGAATAATATGCTAGGAACTGAATGATGATTCAGAATAGTATCGTTGACATTTGGTTTCATTAAAGATTAATAGTAGCATGGCCTTGTGTATTTTACCATATCACAGAAAGCAAGATTTACTGGCTAGGTCTCTGGATATGTATTAGGTGGCAAGACTTCTAGTCCAGACTGCCACTCACTTGCTGACTTTCCTGCTCACCAATGCTCACTTTAATTTTCTTATCCGTAATAACAATAGTAATAACATCCTAAACCTGTATACCCAGATAAATGGTAATGATTAATATGCTAATATCTATGACAGGCTCTGGACTTGGAAAAATACTGAATAAAAACACAACAGAAAAACTTGCTAAAAGCGTATCAGTTCTCTTCATTCTAAATAGAAGAAACACTCTTAAACTCTACAGAGTAAATCCCACTTATAAAGATGGCTTTTGGGAGGAAAAAAACAGTGAAAGGGAAAGTGGATTGATTTTGGAGTGAATTTGTCACTCATTTTTTGTGTGATTTTGGGCAAGCTAATTTGGTTAGTCTGTTTCATCTTCTGTAGTTATAGATACCATGCACAATTCATACTTGTGAGAATTGAATAAGTTAATTCATTATAATGTTTATTGGTATTCACAAAAAAATTCTACCTAAATTTCTCTTTAGTTTTGACTCATGTGGAAATAAACATAAAAAACTTTATTAACCTATATGAGTGACAAAATAGTGTAGTAGGCCATAGGATATTTTGATCTTATCTCCAATTTTAGCATTAAGTTTAATAATATTGTCATCTCCCTAAGTTTTATTCAGTATTTTTATGCAGTGCAACAGTGTAAATGAAGACACCTTTTATTCCTTTTTCATATGCCATGTTGACTGTCTTAGAGTTAAATGAAGAAGATTAGAAATTGTTTTACCTTTGTAAAACAACTTGAACCTCATTACCTATCCATGTGTTACTATATAATTATTAAAATTATTAGATTATGTTCTAAATGTTCAGCTGTTGATGTTGTTCTTATTAGTTAAATCCCTGCAATTCAGGTAACTGAGGAAAACATCTTCCTAAGAATCATTTCCTGATTATTATTTAATAAAGGGCATACTATTACTTTTTCCCAATCATCTAGATTAGCAAGAATTGATGCCTTAAAAAGTCATACGAGAAGACTTGATGACAAGTTTTAGCATATGTGAGTCGTTTATAATTAACTGGTGACATTAATCCTCACTAGTTCATTTTGTTGAAATATCTGTGATGAAAAGTATCTGGATTATCTAATCATACTCGCCATGTAATAAAGCTATACCCATCCCATTCTGTTTTTTATGTATTCGGCAAAGTCATCCCATGCCTTATCCAAATAATCTTCATTTTAATTTGAATCACATTAGTGGTATTCTTGTTATTTGTGTATTTACATGTCTTTATGGCATGAAAAAAGAGAGAATCAAGACACTGTCTTTTCAGTATTGCTATAAACTGTGTGTCTGATAGAAGACTAATGCACAGGATTAAAATATCTTTCCTGGTCCTTTGAATATCCAAACTTAGATGAGAAAGAAATCTAAGACTTATGCAATGTTCCAGATTATATTTTTAAAAAATAAAAAGACTTTTTAGCAAGGTGAAAATACTTTTGAAAGGATTTACAGGTCCTATGAGAATTTTCAAAAAATGTTTTAGAACATGAGCATTCTTTATGCTAGAGAGGGTTTTGCATATCTTTGCTTAATCAGCTGAATCACTTCTTAGTCTCTGAGTACTTGATGCATTTACTGCCCCATTATAGTATATTTATATTGTGCCGCACACTTTTCTTTACGGGTTTTTTTCTTCCACTTTAGTTGGATGGGTTTGTTCATTGGGGATATTGAAAGAAAAAAGATGACAATCACCCAACACGGTAAACACATTTGGCACATTGTTTCTGTGCCGCCAATGAGTGCAGAATCTGAATGTGCTTAGCAAAGTACCATTTGGAATAGTTCTGTATAGGACCGAATAAGACCGAGATTTTTTTTTTTTTTTTTTAAAGAGCTCTGACACTTGTGAACACCGAAGCTTCCCGGGCACAGTTCCAGGGGCATTCTCTGAGCCTTTTGTTCCTACTTCAGAAATGGGATGTGGTTGTAATGAGATAAATTCTGATAATAAATGTGTAGCGATCCTGGCCAAAACACCTGTCAGGAGGACTTGAAGAAAGTGCTGAGAATCTGGCTTCTGAATAGCAACATCCAGTGACTGTCCTGCTGCATGCTAGGTTGGAAAATGGTATCGTGTAGTAAAAAATAATTTCTCTACACGGTGACAATGAAGTATCTCTGACCTAGGCCTGACTTGATGTGAGGTGACTACTTCAAGCTGTCTGACAGGACCTGTGTACTAGAGTAACATAAATGAAGCACTAACTTAGAACAAAATAGTTGTAGTTTTTAAGTAAAGTTGTCATATGTAAATTAACATATATACATAAATAACATAAATAATATACATAAATAACATAAATTAAAATATGATCCACAAAAGGTAAGCAGAAGAGACACAGATAATAATAATCCAGACATGGATATTAACCCAAGACCCTATAACTCTGTCTTTTATGGGCAACTCTATTTCTCTCTCCCTTCTACCCCCCGCTCTTCCTCTCTTTCTCTTTTTTCTCTCTCTCTCTGAGGGTTGTCATCTCCGGACATGTAGGTCCCATGGATAATTAAAAGGCTACCAAATTGTACCCCCAGAGATGGCGAAAACTTTTAGATAAAATTATCGTTCAGACTTGCTTTTATGGATGAGTGAAGCAGTTAGAAGACTAACTGTGAATGTGACAGAAACCCCTAAAACTGTCCTCATGTGGGCGAAAGCTTGGTACTGAGCTACTGGGGGTATGTAATGTGGCAAAAGTGTAAATCTTTGAAATCATTTTCTAATTCTCATCTTTCTCTCCTATTCTTTGTTCATCATTCTCCATACATAATCTTTATCAACTTTCACAGTTCATGGCACATCTCTCTTGAATCTGAGTCTTGAAGCCACCCTAAAAGTTCATCCCTTCACCCTAGTCATAGTCACCTATAGAAAAACCCTACAGGTGCCGGCTATCGTTATTAAAGCACATGTGTGAGCAGGGTGTTCGTGCTTTATGATGCTGGTGATGCTGAGGCGGCTCCTGATTATACTTCTGTTTATCTGAAATCCATCTCCAAGGGCTGGCCATGTTTTCCCTCTGGGAAAATGTAAGTTATAGCTTTCTGCTATGAGTAACTTCAAATTCCTTAATATGTAGAAATCATATGTCATTCACATAAGGACGTTGAAGTGCCTGAAATTTACTAGGTATTGTATAAGTGCTATGGATGTAACATGTTTGACAAACACGTGGAAGAGAAACTTGACATGCTTCTGAGAGAATGAGAGAGAACAGAAATCAAAACTTTCTAATGACATGTCAGCCCAGGAATATCAGGTATCAACAGTATGATAAAGTGCCATCTACTTATTTAGAGTTATCCAGTAATTTACAAAGTCCACACTATAGACAGAGAAGACAGAATATGGAAGTCTAATGCAGAAAGGCTGGGTCTGCTGTATGGAGGTACAGGAAGGACAAAAGGTCAAGGGATTGTAAATGACAGGGAGAGTTGTCCATGAGATGAGCCAGGTCACCCCAACTGGGGAGAGAAAGAAGGAAAAGAAAGGAAGGAAAAGGTATTTCAATAAATGAAAGAAAGTGATGATTCTATCAAATTTGAATTTGGAGGAAACATTGATTTAAGGTAATAGTAAAGCACTTATGTTCTCAAGGGCATTGATTACTGAAGTTATATTAAAAGACCTATAGTATATTTTTACTGGTTTCAAAACAGACCATAATTATTATCTTATTTTCTATGTTTAACTTAGAACAAAATAGTTGTAGTTTTTAAGTAAAGTTGTCATATGTAAATTAACATATATACATAAATAACATAAATAATATACATAAATAACATAAATTAAAATATGATCCACAAAAGGATCATATTTTAGGAACCTACTGAATCTGTCTTTTATAGTTCATTGCAATTAATACATAAAGAAATCATTTCAGATCAATCTGGTGTTTTTCTCAGAATTGGACTAGGTGATGAGAGGGAAGTTTTAGGAAAGTATAGGAATGAGGGCATCAAGATGGCAGTGTAGGTTGTTCCTGATTTCAGTCCTCTCACAAGGTGACCAACTATCCATAGACAAGACACCATTGTGAAAATTCCAGAATACAGGAGTGAGGCTAAACAGTCCCCACACAACAGAGACAGGGAAGGACCAGACTAAAAGGGTAAGAGGAACAGCTACAGTTTGGAAGCATTGTCCCCCTAGAGGTAAGCATGGGGCCAGGCTGAGAGGGACCACCTGGGTCTGTGGTGTCTGCAGTGGCAAAAGGCAAGCCAAGTTTGACATCCAGATCTGCCAGCATTAAGGACATTTCCTGGGAGGCCCACTAGGATCTATCCTCATGGTCATCACTGGTGGAATCTTCAGGGCTAATCTACTGGAGATCAGACAGAGATGGAGAGGAGGGTAGGACTTATAACAAACAGCTTTCAAATCTTGGTGAACAATGTTTCTGCTTGCGGTGCCACCCAATCAGAGATCCCAGCCATTAGCTGTGTCTAATTGAAAAGCTGAGCCAGTGGCACAATCTAATCACAGAGCTCATTGGCAGTTCTGTCTGATTTGGATTCCCTGTCAGTGAGCCATACTGACTGTGGAGTCTCCCTACGCAGGGGGGACAAATTTTCAGGCGCTTCCATAGCATAGCCTCTGACCTCAAATAACAAAGAAGCCTAAACAGTTGAACAGAGCAATTGCAGGTATTAGCCTACAACCCAGTCCAGCAGCAGAAGCATATAGTATCTCCCCAAGGGCTGAACACAGGTGTGGCATTGCTTAGCCGGGGACCCTAGACAGTGACCCTGCCCAGTGATGGCAAATACTCTTTCTCTATACCTTGGTGAGTACACATTCAGTCGGTGAGCCAGAGGGCAACCCACACTAACAATACAGTGCATTTTACAGTGGCATACAACTACTGGGTACAGCTGAAGGGCCCTCTTGGCCAGAGAGTTCATACAACAACCTTGACCAATATCAGAGCACAGTCAATGGTCCACTCAGTGGCTCAGCTCAGTCTGCTCCCCCTGCTAAATTCAGGGCATAGCCTATGGCTCTGCATTAATCACCCAACACAGTTTGTGTCCCCTTTCAACCTCTGAACATAACCTTTGGTCATGTCTGAACAGAGATTCCAGCCAGCAGCAACATCCAGTCAGGCAGCACAGAAATCCTGAAACCCTACCTTACTACCTTACCAGAAACAGTTGCATAGCACAGCCCACACTATAACCAGTTCTGGAATACAACCAATGACACTGCCCTGCCAGAGAATACAGCCCACAACACTATTCAGAGGTGCTCTTCAAACTTAGCTAGTGACCCCACCTGACCACAGAGCCCACCAAGTGATCGTGTTTAAGCAGAGCTCAGTCAGCAGATCCACTTCAACTGTAGACCCCAGCCAGAGACAGGCACCGACAACCAAAGCTAAGAGCATGTAAGTGGCTTCATCAAACAGACATAGGTAGCCACTCATACATGCCCACAGACACTATATAGCTGATGGATCAAGTACCTAAGCTGAGCTGACTGAGACTTTCTTTCTTTGTTTAAGTGCACTTGTAATATCTGGAAGAGGAGATTACTTACTCAAATAGTCAGCTATTAAATCAAGATAGAAAGATCATGAAGAGTCAAGTAAACATGACCCTACCAAAGGAAACTAATAAAACTCCTATAGCTGACCCTAAAGAAATAGAGACATATGAACTGTCTAATAAAGAAGTCAGCATAATCCTCTTTAAAAAGTTCAATGATTTACAAAAACTTGATAGCCAATAAAATGAGTTTAGGAGGGAAAAATGCATCATTTAAGTGAGAGGTTAAGCATAAAAATAGCTCCAGTCAGGAGTCCAGTAAAGATGGCATCAGAGTGAAAATGCCGAGCTAGCCTCCTCTGCATATTCACAACAAAGTACAACAAAACAAAGTCTAAAGTTCCTGAAAGATAAACGGACTGTTATCATATACATAAGAGCAGGGTGGTTAAAAAAAATTGGGTAGGAAAAACTCACTGAACTGTGTTTGGAGTGACATCTGGGCAGTGCAGCCCATGAGAAGGAGAGGCGCTGTTGTAAGGAGCCCATCTGCTCTTGTAACTTAAGAGCACAAGCCCATACTGGGGACTTTAAAAAACAGGCACTATACTGGAGAAGGCAGTGCGCAGAGTTGGACGCTATGCATAGTGTGTACCACTAGAGAACAGTGGTATTAATGGTGCAAATGATTGTTGCTTTGAGCCTGTGGCTTCTAAACTAGAACAGTTGGAGCCCAAACTAGCAGAGAGCCAGATCAGATCACTAGTGTTTCCTCATAAAAGAGGCTAATAAACCACAGCCTGAGGCTTGGTATGTCAAACAACTGCCTTAATACCATCCAGGGCCAAACCCCAGAAAACTAAGTGTTATTACTAACTAGCGCTTAGCCACCTGATCCTTAACAATAGGAGCACGTACCCTAGAATTAGACTGTAATTCAAAAAGCAAAGAAAAAATTCCTAGAACTGCATCTAATGCTCAGCTACAGCTTGGAGGTCAAGGCTGGCACTAGACTGTAGGAGACATTTTGTTCAAGGAGTTGGCCTAGTGAGGAGGTCACCGTGGATGCCCACTACACAACCCCTATCCAAAGCAGCATAGGAAACTTGAGTCTTTGATGCTTGCTGCAAGCAAGTATTCAGTGACCTACTGCCCCTGCTCCTTCTTATCTACTCCCCCTTATTCGCACTTGTGTCCCAGATTTCCAGACAGATGAAAAGCCATTGGTGTGAAATTGTAGATGGCTAAAGATACTGGTAAAATAACGTAGAATTGTAGCCAGCTTTTTGCATAAGTGGTATAAAACTAATTAAAATAAGAAATGGAAACTCTCCATTACAACCAATAAAATCTGAAAAGGATTCGACGAACATACCACACATGCTGGAACAAAACCTGAGATAAGTTTCACTTTTGCAGAACTGTGGAATATGCCTGAAGGTAATGGTTATAGCCATGCTTGTGAATTGAGAAAGCCAATGGATAATGTAAAACAGGAATGCAGTATTGAGAAAATATGAGATACTGCAACTAAATTGAACTAAAAATTAACTAAAATATTATATGATAGAGGGCTTCCATAGTAAATAAAGTAATGAAGAGATTAGTGAGCTTAAAAGCACAGTGGCACAGAGCATACAAATGGGACACCAAAGAGAATAGAATTAAAAACAAAAATTGAAAGCAATATAAGAGCTCCTTGGAATAACCAAAAGAGAAATAACATTCAAAACAGTAATTCCAGAAGGCTAGATATAGAAAGACATAGAAACTTTATTAAAAGAAATATTTGCTAAGAATCATTTCAATCTGGGAAAATGAACCAGACAACCTGATGCAAGAAGCCCAAAGAATTCCAATCAAAATACCAGAATGTCAAACTTTAGGACACATCTAACTATTGGAAACCCATGATAAGGACAAAATATTAAAAGGATAAAGAGAAAAAAGGGTAACTTATACGGATACAACACCTATTAGACTGTTAGTGGAGTTTTCAGAGGAAACCTTAAAGGCAAGAATGGAATGGCAGGAGATTTTTAAAGTATTTAAAGAAAGAAGACTTCCATCCTAGATTATTTTATCCTAGAGTACTTTATCCTGAAAATTACCATTAGAGACAAAAGGAAAGTTAAGAGTTCAGAGAACAGCAAAAATTAAAAGAACATATCAACACTGGACATGAAATAAATACTAAAGGAGCTATTACAAAGCAGCAACAACAATAAAAAAGAAGACAAAAAAGACGACAAATACAGAGGTAGCAAACATCTAATTTATATAATGTGGAGAAGAAGGAAAGTAAAAATAGATCTTATCAGAATGAGTCTGAGATCAAACTGTACTATCCAACAGGCCACAAAAGTAGCCCATCTCTAAATGTTTATATACTTAAAATCAAAATATATTATTAAAAAATATTACTATTACGGTCTTTGCTAAGTGTCTTATATAAGGTGCTAACTTCTGAGACTGGTGGCATAGTCACAAAAAATACCTCTGTCAATTTTTTTAATATAGATATGAAATATCATTTGATCCAGCAATACCATTGCTAGCTATTTACTCAAACAAGAAAATATCTATGCACTCCTATTTTCATAGCAGCATGATTCACAGTAACCAAGTCATGAAACCAGTCTGAATGTTCACTGACTGATGACTGGATAAAAAAATAAATTGTGACATACATACATACATACATACATACAGATAGATAGATAGATAGATAGATAGATAGATAGATAGATAGATATAGATATAGATATAGATATAGATATAGATATAGATATAGATATACACACACACTCCGTAGAATATTACTCAGCTATTTAAAAAGATGAAATAGTGCTTTGTGGAACAGAATGGATGGATCTTGAAGTGATTATGCTAAGTGAAATAAGTCAGAAAATGAAAGACAGTTAGCAGATGATCTCACTCATTTGCAGACTATAAATAACCAAAGGAACAAATCAGCAAAATACAAGAATAATTCTTAGACTATGAATAATATACTGCTTACCAGATGAAAATGGGGGAGAGAAGGAGTAGGAGAGGGAAAGTGACAGGAGATTTGGGGGAGTGAGTGATGAGTGTTCATAGAATGGATGTGTGAAGTTGTATTCCCAAATTTATTGTTATAAAAACACATGTCAAGCCAATAAAACTCAATAAAATAAAAGATAGTGAATACCCCAAATTATTATTATTATTATTATTATTATTATTATTATTATTATTATTATTAGTGTTTTTAGTTAGTGTACAATATTCTTTGACACTGAGTTATATTCTTTCATATTAGGTATGTGAAACTAAGACCTTTAATCTGAGTTTGATAATACTCATTTCTTCATCATAAACAGAAGCCACTTATAACAGAAGACTAAAATACCTTGTTAAAGTTCAGTGAGTCTTGATCTATTTGAGGATTACTTTTACAGAGTTTGAGTGACATAAAATTCAATCTTTTATTATCTTAGTATAAATAAGTTATATGGACAATAAATAAGTTACATTCAATTTTTGCTTGAAGAGATGGCCCGATAATTAATTCCTTTGTAATCTAAAATGAGAAATTTATCCCTTAAGAAAATGGAAGTCTCTGAAGCTTTGGCATGAGAATTATTAGGATTTTATATTCCTTTGGAATATATTTTGTATGGAAATGGTGCACTTATGAAGTAATAACCTTTTTTAAATCATTTTGAAATTTCTATTTAATCAGATTCTGCACATCTAACATTTTATAGCCATATATGTATATATGTATATGTATGTATGTATACATAATATCTGCATTTTATTCAGGTGTTAAAGAGACTTTCCACATACCAGAATAAAACAACCAAACAAAGTAACATAAAACAAGAAGGATTTTATCCTATAAAAGTTTAATTAAAATTAAACATAATTTCTGAATTAGTATGGTATACTCAACAAAGTAGAACCAAGTATAAAATGATAGGTTTACTATAATTTTGGAAGAACAATTAACTAGACACAAAGATAATTCTTACATTAAAAAATGCAAATAAAAATAGAATTTATCTTTGGATTCCTTTCCATCTGTCCACCATTATCTCCATCTCCTCCCTTCTCTCCTTCCCCACTGCCACACCTTCCTTATCCTTCTGTGTTGTCTTGTCCCTGGTTGTTTGCTCTTACACTCCTTGACAAGGACACTGTTTCTTTCTAAACAACTTCCCAAGCCTAAGAATTATTTTCTCTGTGTTTGCCACATGTGTTCTTCGGTTATAATATAATAGTTACCAGAGTGAATAAGACAGAGGGAAGAGGGGGTAGGGAAAGAAGGGGATGGGGACATTGGCATAGGATTTTGGGTAGAGGGTGAGTAATTCATGAACACATAAGGAGGCGTGAAAATGTACCTCAAAGCTATGCAGATATATAAACAACTTAAAAGTTAATAAAAATGGCACTGGGCCTTAGGTAAAAAATAATAATAATAATTAATAAAAATAAATGTTTTCCAATCTGATTATCCTTATTATCATTCTTAGATATACAGATCCCTACTCTAATAATCTTATTTTTCTTCTTAGATAAGATTTCGGCTATCCTAGCGTAACTTACCTTAGTCTTACTATAGTACATTTATTAAATGAAAATAGATACAATGTGGTCATTTTTTAATTTGTAAGTAGGACCTTCAACACGTTTTTAGGTCACGGTCATGATCAGTATGAATTATTGTTGGGAACTTCCCCATCAAAATCACTGCTGCCTCCAAGAGCCCTTCTTAGCAGTTCCTTTAATCAATAAATTATTCATTAATTAAGTACCTCCTATATCAGACCCTGGAGTTAGTATCCAGTGTAGTAGTGTAGGTAAAAGACCTTGATCTGCAGTGTTGGAAGTGGACGTAGTAAAACTGATCAATTCAAAGAATGTTTAGGATGTAAGACACACAGAACAGAGAGAAGAATTGCATAAAGGAAGAAGAGAGAAGGTCACAAAGAGGTACCATTTCTAGCACATTCAACTAGTTGAATCACATTAGTTTTTACCAAGAGGATGTGATGGAGGAAGACAAAGTGTGCAAATGGGACCATGAATTTAGTCTTGAAAAATAAGCCCTTTGGCAATAATGTCTCAAATGCCAAAAAGGTTAACACATTTTAAATCATGAACTAATTTTTAGTTGTAAACATTGTAACGCAGCTAAAACTTGCAGGAAATGAAGCTATACATCCTTATTCTTTTTTCTCCTCTGCTCTGTGGTGGACTTTCAGTGTAGCATGGATTATGCATGCATTTCCTAGATGGAATTACTGGCTTCATTCATGTGGCTTCCCTCACTTCAAGTCCACCTTGACCTCTGACATGTTTGTACAGCTTGAGTGCCCTCCTGAGACATTTGCTTAGCTGTCATCTAATTTTCAACCCCAGTTCAGAGATCACTTCCTTTGGTAAATCTTCGTTGCACTGACACTTTATCACTGTTCAGTTATGCACCAATTAAGTATTTATCCCTTTGTTTTACTCCTTTGTACCTTGAATATTTTTCTATCATTGTCCTGATACACTGTTTTATAATTCTTACCAGTTTATACTTTGGTCTTTACAACTGAATGTGAGCTCCTTGAAAGTAGAAATTTTGTTTTACGATACAGTTTTTATTTTTATTTTTAAAAGATTTGTTTATTTATACATACAAGAGCTGGGGTGTAGACCAGGTGGGGAGCTTGGGGGGTGAGAGGATTTACCAAAGACAGAGTGGGGGACAGAACAGGTGGATCTATTTTTTTTTTTATATATAATATTTATTTTTGTTATTCGTATCTTTTACATTATTATGTATTCCCCATAAGTTACCACCACCTGTTCACCCGTGGAGCCATCACCATAGTCCTCCGTGCTCCCCTCCTCCCCCCCTTTGAGCCCTCCCCCTCCCCTCCCTCCCTGCTGAATGTTGCTTTCTTATTTGGCTCCCCTATATTC
>PVIJ01020253.1:0-21402 GCA_004024925.1 Scalopus aquaticus | reverse complement strand
TATACAATGGGGTGCCTGACTGTGGGTTCTCACCCGTGCGCTTAAAAAGGACTTATAATAAGAACAATTGCAGGCACTCACAAAAAGGTTAATAAAAGGGTTTATTTACAAAAGGAAGGGAAATAAAAAAATGAATAACTCGGGGACAAAAGAGAAAGTGAGGGAGAGAGATAAATCTCCAAATACGTCCTACCAGATCTGAAGAGCTGGAAACCCCAATGGCACGCTGTAGCCCGGCAAGAAGCAAGAGACCCCCAAGGTCAAAAGTCCTCCTTATATAGCCAACATGTCTGCTTAACTCCACCCCTCAGTTTCCGGCAATCCTCTCTTCTGGATGATGATGGAATTTTGGGATTCGTAGCCCTAGGGGTCTTGGATCTCTCTGGCTTGAGGTGGGGGTCCATAAACCTTCCTGGGGAGTTTGTTGCAGACGTCCTTTTTCCCCCCCAACAGAAGGAAGCAAAACATTCCAATCCAACAGACAACCCTGGTCACTGTCATTGGCCTAAGTCTGGCTCCAGAGATTCTGTGAGGAAGGAAAACAAAGTCCTGTTCTTTCCTTTACTCTGAGAGAAAATGCTAGTGTCTCTTCTCTTTCCATTAATTCCTTAGAAACAGAATAAACTGATTTGATAACTTCCATCAAAGAGGACACATTATTTTCCCTCTACAGACCTCTTAACTCCAGGTTCAAAGAGGAAATTCAGTTTTGAAATTTGTTTTTCAGAAGAGCCTATATATATATTGTGTTTTAATTTAATTTGTTAGAATTTCACCTTTTGCCTTTGGTGAACTGATGAGATGAAATACAATTACATCGGGAATCTATGTTACAGAGATTGCTTCAATTGCTTCATCTTTCCTTCTGAAGTTGAACTGTCAAGGCCATAAACTGTCCTCGGGTAACTTCCCGGATTACCTCCTACAGCGATGGCTTCTGAGTTTGTGTGTCTCTGATATATAAATAGACCCGGAGCTCTCTTAATAGCAGAGCTAGACTGCCTGCTAAGATGTTTCTGAACTGTGTACATTTGGAACAGTGGGAACTGGTCTGTTTGTTCCCAGTTTTTTTAGCTCATTATTCCAATCATAAAATTGTCCAAACCTAGTGACATAAAATCATAAAATTGAAACCTATATAGAGCTTGGGGCATAATAGGTCCCAAAAAATATCTGTCAACTAACCTAATGTTGTTTAGTCTCCTTCCTAATGCAGGAATTCATTCTGCAGGACCCTTGACATGCTCATCAAGCTTCTAAGCAAGCACTTCACTGAAAAGAAACATCAATTAGGCAGCCTCCTGGTCCTTCCATGGTGCTGATATTTTTCTCCTTACTCCCATGAGTCCCTGTTCTGGAATCACAGAAGAGTAGCATTTGATAGAATTGCTCCTATTGGCAAACTGTCAGCTCTAATTGACATCTGTTGTTTAGAATTTATTCAGTCTCCCTTCCCCCTTCCATTTGTAATAACAACTTGGATTTGGAGAGCCCAGCCTCTGCTCCCTATTCCTGTATCTAATATTCACAGGACCCAGGAATGAGCATTAAAATGGAGGTCTCCCTTACCATATACCTATGTATTTAAAAGTTATACATTGAGCAAACAAGTGGTTACGTAAATATACTTTCACTTTCAGAATGCCAAAAATTTAGCAATGTGTAAAAACTGTGGTTTTTATGACTAAAAGTAAAAAAAAAATCAGCTGCACCTGAAGTTGACTATATTAACATGTCTAGGTGTGATGTTGATGGACTGGAGATGTCCAGATACATAGTAATATGCATATTTCATTAAGTTTTTATATATTTATTTTACAAAATGTGTTTGTCTCATTTCCCCTCTTGGCACAATCACTAATTATGTCCGGATTGTCAGTATTTTTATATAACTTGTGTCCTATTGACAGTAAGCTAAACAGCCATCAAGAAATTTTTTCTTGGGCCTCCCTGGTGGCTCAGCAGTTGAGCGCTGCACTGTGGAGCTGTCGAAAGCACGCAATGCGAGTTCGATGCCCAGCCGGGGAGAATCCCACATGGTGTGGCGGACCTCTCCTGCCTCGCCCACTGCTCCCCTCAGCAGTGTATTTCTGATCTGCCTGTTCTGCTCCCCACTCTGTCTCTGGTGGACCCTCTCGCCGCCCCACACCTCTGGCCTGTACCCCAGCTTGTATGTTTAAATAAATAAATTTAAAAAAAAAGAAATTTTTTCTTAAAGGGGAAAATAATAAATATTTTAGATTTGCATATAGCCTATATCACAACAACTATACTCTGCTATTGTAGTGTGAAGGCAGCTGTAGACAATATATAAATGAGTAGACATGGGTGTGTGCCAATAAAACTCTATTTACAAATATAGGCAGTTTGTAGGTTGCAGTTTACATAACTGGTCAACTCTTGTTCTAAATGAATTAAAAATAAAATATAATTGTAGTAAAAATGTATAAAACTTGAGTGTGTACAACCAGAAATGATACAGAATTACAAAATTATTTGTGTATATTTTTTCAAAAATGTTTAATTTTTTAAAAATACTCAAAATTTTATTAAAATTAAAAAGACAAACATAAATTCTAATTTTAAATGAAATTTACTTAAACAAAGCTGAAAGCTAAATTTGGTGTGTGGGGAGGGAATTTACGTATATCTTGTCAGCTTTTTCTACAAAAAATAGAATTTTTCACAGCTCTAGTGTTCAGTGATCATCATGCCTATGTAAAGAAACCGTATCATACTTTATGCATGCTGTTTTTAGATTTATATCCATACCTATGTATATAAAAATATTTAAGAGGAATATAAATTATTTAATATTGTAAAATGTTGTGCAGCCACCAGCTTGTGATTATGAAGCTAATTTGTGAATATGTGTGAAACCAGAAAATGAAATGTGGAGAGAAAAAAGAAAGTGGGCAATTAGCATGACTGAGGGAAAATAGTTCATTAGGCTAGAATCTATAGTATTCATGCTGTCTGGTAGGTAAGGCATAACACAGTTAAAATATATGATAAATGTAAAATTTCCTAAGAGTTTATTTTCTTACCTAAGTAATTCTGCCACTGAAATTCTCTGTTTGCTCCAAAGTAGTAATTCTTTTCAATGTCAGGGGCAGGATAACCTACAAAAATGTAAAGTTTTGATGGAGTTTGTCTTTTGTTTCAAGGGCATGGGTCAAGATATGAGAGAATATTTCCCTTGGGTCTGGCTGGTATTAGTCACAGGAGTGGATGTTTTAGGTTTATGGGTTGTGCTGTGCCAGAGTCAAGAACTGACTCCTGAGTGACAGAGTGTTCTTAATTAAATGTGGGGTATGTATTCGTGTTTGTGGTGTGTGGGGCTCTCTGAAGTGTGAGTCTGTGCCAGGCCTGGTCAATAAACATTTTGATTCCTTTGAGTTAAGTAACAAATTCCAGGTTAGGGGGGGCGATACAAATGAGGACAGTGAGAGCAATTTAGAGCTTTATTGGAATTATTAGGAAAATGATGCTGTCTTCTTATGGAGGCTTGGAGCTGCTGGCAGCTTCATGTGGATGGAGCATGCCTGAGAAATGAAGACAGAGAAATTTCAAGCCAAGAGATGGAGAGAGACTATGTTACGATGTCATTATTTGAGGCTTTGGATCGTTTGTGTCTGAAGCTTGATATATTCCTAGATTTTTCACTTTGGGGAACTACAAATTCCTTATCTACAAATTCCAGTTTAACTCGAATTTCTATAATCTGCAACCAAAAAAAGTATTCCAATTAACATATGATTTTCTGACCATCGGAATCCATTAATTTAATGAACCAGCATTGCCTTGTTTTGGGCCAAGATTTCTTGAAAATTAGATGTATTTACACAACGTTACCTCAATTTAAAAAAAAAAAAAAAGAAGCAGCGATGCCCCAGAAGTCAACAATGTATTTGCAGATATTGTAACTTAGATGGACTGGAGACAGTATTTAATTTTTCAGTTAAAAAAAAATTGGAACACATGAAATGTCCTAATACAATATTCTATTCTGAAGCCATAAAAAGCATCAAAATAAGTAGTCATAAATCTGGGAAAGTGTAAAGACCAAGAATAGAAATCATTATAAATCTTAAGCATGTTGCCAAGAATTTTGAATAGGTTAAGTATGAGTACATTAATATTTAGTAATCATTGCATTTATGTATGCTTTTCCTGTGGTTTAAAAGGTTTGGAACATTCAGTGGGTTAAGTAATAAATCATACCTTTATTAGTTGAATAAATTCGCATACATCATTACCCATGTTTAAATGCTTCAGAACATTATTTTGAAAATTTTACAAAATAAAATCATTTTATAAATTGAGTACTAAGCTAAATTTAAAAGAAAAAGAAAATTAGACATATCTAACTGTCCACTCAGTACCCACCCTTACAAGCCTCTCATATCTTGCACAGCGATATGGTAAACTTTACTAGTCACTCCACCAGAGGAGGTAAATGCAAATGTAATTGCCCCAGGATCACCATAAATGGCTCTTCACCATTATCATCTGTGCTAACTACCCCTTTGACTCTAACTGCTAATGGCTATATTCCTGACTCCCATTCTTCTTACCTCCCTGTATCCATGTCCTTTGTCTTATAACTCCATAGGATCCTTCCACTCTGATTCTGGGCTTTCTCATGGCTTTCAATATGAGGATGTTAGAAAATTTAAAACCCTTGAAAATGTTGTGCATATTAATTACTTTGCCTTCTGTTATTACCATGAGATAACTGTGATGCGAAGGATGAGAACCATTAGAACAGCTATGTCTTTGAATTCACCATCAACTAGCCAACACCATATGTGACAGTAAACCCAGACATGGTAAGTAGAGTGAGCTAGCCCATCTACAGCTGGTTGTTGACCAAGTAAACCCAGTCCAGATCAGGATGGCCCCACACACTTATGAGATATCTAAGTGTCTGTTGTCATTTGCTACTAAGGTTTTGAGATTATTTGTCACATACCATTATTATGACCACAGATAACTGATATGTCAGTCTAAAAGTACTACATCCAACAGGTTCTATCAACTTTAAAATCTCAATTTTGGTCTTTTAGACATTGAACAAAGGAGACTTGAAATATCATTTCTCTGGACTTCAGTTGCATTTGTACAATTATGAGTTATACTGAGTGGGATCAAAAGCTTCTTGAAGCATAAGAAAAACATAGGAGCCATTTAGATTGGAAAGGAATAAATAAAACCGTCTTTATTTACAGATGACATCATTGTCTAGGTAGAGAATCTGATGGAATTTACAAAAAAAACTAAACAACAAAACAAACACCCCAAAACCTATTAGAACTATTAAGAGAAGTAAACAAGTTTGCAGGACACAAGGTTAATATAGTAAAAATTATATTTTTATTTACTAGAAGTGAGTAATTGGAAACTGAAATAATTTTTTAAAAACCATTTATAATTACTACAAAAAAGAGAGCGAGAGATAGAGGGATAAATCTGACAAAAGAAGTACAAGAACTATAAACTGAAAACTACAAAATTTTGGTGAAAGAACCTAAATATCTAAGTAAATGGAGAGACAGTGTGTTCAAGAAAGCACACTATAGTTAAAATGCTAATTTTCTACAAGAAATGTATAGATGCAATGCAATCTCAATAAAAGGCCCAGCAGAAATTTTTTCAATAGAGAGCGACAAGATGATCCCAAAATTCATTTAGAAATGAAAAGGATCTAGACTAGTCAAAACAACTTTGAAAGAAGAACAAAGTTGGTACGCTAACAAGATTTTAAGGTTTATTATAAAACTATAATAACAAAGACAATGTAGTAATTGAATATCCAAATGAAAAAAAAAAGCTCTGATTCATGCTTTGCACAGTACACAAAAATTAATTCAAATAGATCATAGGCCTAAGTGTTTACATGTTACAAAACTATAAAATCTCTTTATGAAAACGTTAGAGAAAATCTTTGTTACCTTGGGTTAGGTAATGATTTATTATATGTGACACCAAAAGCATGATCCATTAAAAAAACAATAAATTGAACTTATCAGGCTTTAAAACATCTTTACTAAAGAGCCTCCCTGGTGGCGCAGCGGTTGAGCGTTGCGCTGTGGAGCTATCGGCAGCGGCAACGCGAGTTCGATGCCCGGCTGCGGAGAATCCCATGTGGTGTGGCAGACCTCTCCTGCCTCGCCCACTGCTCCCCTCAGCAGTGTATTTCTGATCTGCCTGTTCTGCTCCCCGCTCTGTCTCTGGTGAACCCTCTCCTCTTGACGCCCCATGCCTCTGGCCTGTAGCCCAGCTTGTATGTATAAATAAATAATCTTTAAAAAAAAAATCTTTATTAAAAACACTGTCAAGAAATGGAAAGAAAAAGTCATAGACTGGGAGAAAATATTTGCAAAGCATGTAGCTCAGAAAGAATTTGTTCCCAGACAAAAATATAGCTGTATCTAAATATCTTAGTCTACTCAGGCTGCCATAACAAAATCCTATAGATTGGATGGCTTCAATAACAGAAGTTTTGTTTTTCCCAATTAGGAAGCCTGGAACTCTAAGATCAGGTGCCAGCATGGTTAAGTTCTGGTGAGAATGCTCTTCATGGCTGATAGATACACACCTCTTTGCTATGTCCTCACATGGCCTTCCTTCAGTAAATGCATATTCTCTTCTTATAAGGCCACAAACCCTTTTGGATTTTAATGCCATCCTTATGACCCCATTTTTCTTGAATGAATTCATAGAACTCTTACTCCAAGTAGACTCACATTGGGGCTGGTGTTTCAGTATATGAAATGTGGGAAACAAAAAAGCATCCATGGTAATAGCTTAAAACTAAATGATTAAAAAAAAGAAAACAACCCAGTTTTATAATAAACTAAATATTTGACCAGATCATCAGCAAATATATATATCTGACAAACACATGAAATAATTTCCCAAATCATTAGTTATTAGGGAAATAAAATCAAAATCACAGTGAAATAATATTATGCACCTTTAAGAATCGCTAAAATTGAAAAGACTTATCATACAAAACTGCTGATGGAGATATGAAGGAACTGGAACTCTCAATACTTTGTAAAGTAGTTAAGCAGTTTCTGAAGAAGTTAGTGTTGGGTCACAAACTGGCCCCCGTACATACAGGGCCCCTATACACAAAGAGACTGAAGAAAGATATAGATAGATCACCCCAGATTAATAGGCAACAGGTTTAATAAGCATGACAACTTACTTAGGTGGGCACACATGAGTAGCTCTCCATTCCCACTCACCAAATCTTAAAAGTTTATAGGCTATGTTCATATAAACTGTCCAGATGGTCTTAACATATGTTACTGTCGTAAGCATACGTTCTTGAGGCAGTTTTTAGCACAGGGAAGGCAAGTGCAACCACACTTTAAGGACAAGTGAAGAGGTGAGGAGCCACTGATTGCTTGGTTCCTGCTTGTAAAATAACTGGTAGTTAGATCTTTTCAATGACCTCCCCCAATAGTTAAGCATACACCTATCATATGATATGGACATTTCATTCCTAGGTATTTCCTCAAGAGAAATGAGTAAATTTCTTTGTCTATTCAAAGACTCTTACATGAAAGCTTATAGTAGCTTTATTTGTAATAGCCTCAAACTGGAAACAATCCCAATGTCCTTCAGTAGGTAAATAGATAAACAAAGGTGGTATATTCATACAGGGGACTAAACATTCCATTTTATTGAATTCATATGTAGATATAAAAATGCTGAATTACTGGTACAAAAATATGAATAAGTATCAAGATAATTTTTTGACTAAAAAAGACAATAGGGGAGTAAATGCTATGATTATTTTATATAAAGTTTATTTAGAAATCTAGAAAATGAGAACTAATCTATAATGAAAGAAGTAGATGGTTGGTTGCCTGCGGATGAGGTTGGAGGGAGAAGGTAGGAAGGAATAGGAGGACAGGATACAAAGGGACTCGAGGAAACTTTTAAGGATAATAAATATATTCATTTTCTTTATTGTGGATTGTTTCCATGGAGAGATATATATCTAACAAAAATTATCACATGGCATGTTTAAAATGTATGTGGTTTCTTGTATGTCAATATACCTCAATAATACTATTTTTTTAAAAAACTTCTTTTAAAGTACAATGGTCTCAGCAAATTATTAGAATTTTTAGTGTAAGTAGATATAATATAGTGCTGTAGCCAGGGAACCTGCCAAGTATCCAAATTCTAGCTCACATCAATAAAATAGAATTCCATCCAGTTCCCTTTGCTGGATGAATGGGGAATGGGAAAGTCCTTTTTTTTTTTTTTTTTTCCTATACAACTTGGGCCTAAGTATCATGAGTTTCTGTCCAAAACAGAATTCCATCCAGTTCCCTTTGCTGGATGAATGGGGAATGGGAAAGTCCTTTTTTTTTTTTTTTTCCTATGCAACTTGGGCCTAAGTATCATGAGTTTCTGTCCAAAACAGATTACCGTGTTTGTTCTATTCACCATCTTCTGCCCTATTTCCTGTACTTCTATGCCTAAGACCTACCCAAACATCTTGCCACAAAGGTGGGCAATATAAGGTTACACATTCCAGCAGAAGGTGGAACTAGAGAACAATAGCTGAGAAAAGAAAACACATTTGCTCAGAATGGCTCAGATTGAACTGGTTTGGACTGCTGCTGGGACATTAGGTTTACTTGGCTGTAACTTGGTGAAGAATATTTGAAGAAACTTACTACTGGTTGCCAAAAAAAAAAACAAAAACAACCAAAAAATACCCAGCCAACCAAACAATAAACAGGAAAAGAAAGGGCAACATGTCTGTTCTGCTTCTTTTTAAGAGCTGACACTGAATTTTTAAAGTCCTGAGACACTAGGACAGAAGCTACATCTTCCTGGACGGACCTTTTGATGGGAAAACAAGACCCTAGAAAACAAGGGTTTATCTAGAATTTTACCAACCAGACTATGTTTTGGGAAGGAGGCAAAAGAGAGAAGGGAAGAGGAAAAAAATGGAAAGAGAGTAGCAGAGAGAGGTCCTGATCACCTCTCCTCAATACCGTCAATACTAATAATGGAAGAAAAGAGAAGCTATCTCTTGCAACCTGGCCAGTTACTCATGTGTTCAAAATGCCCCAGACTTTTTCTTTTTAGAAATTTTTCTTGGGGCCTCCCTGGTGGCCTAGCGGTTGAGCGCTGTGCTGTGGAGCTGTCGGCAGCGCGTGATGCGAGTTCGATGCCCAGCCAGGGAGGATCCCATATGGTGCAGTGGACCTCTCCTGCCTCGCCCGCTGCTCTCCTCAGCAGTGTATTTCTGATTTGCCTGTTCTGCTTCCCGCTCTGTCTCTGGTGAACCCTCTCACCGCCCCACGCCTCTGGCCTATACCCCAGCTTGTATGTTAAAAAAAAAATTTTTTTTTTTCTTGAAGTGGTATTGCATTATAACATCATATAAATTTCAAGTGTGCATCATTAGAAATCAACGTGTATATACTGCCTGAAGTTCACCATTGGAAGTCCAGTTTTATCCTCCACCATACAACTGATCCCTTTTCCCCAGCTTACCCATCTCTTCTCCCCTTTCCCTTCTGGTAACCACTAATTTAGTCTTGTAATCTAAAAGTTTGTTTTCATTTTATTTAGTTAATTCACTTGTCTGTTTATCTACATAACACATATGAATAAACTCATGTGGTATTTGTCTTTCTCTGCATTAGTCTTACTACACTAAGCATAATACCCTTCAGGTCCATCTATGTTGTTGCAATGGCAAAATTTCATCTTTTTATTTATATATAGCTGAATAGTATTTCTTTCCTTGTCTCTTCACTTTTGGGTTGTCTGTTTGCCACACTTTCCTTCTAATTATTGCCTATGTAAATCCTTTCTGTCTTCATTGCTTCTTTTCTATTTTTGTAATAGATTGGCATAGTTTTCTTGATTTATTACTACCTTCTTTGCATTTCAGATTATCCTTTTAGAATCATATTCCCTTTTCCTGAAATATATCATTTAGAAGTTTTATAATAGAAGTTTTCATGTAACAAACCATCTCATGTTTTGTGTATCTGTAGATTTTTTTTCCTTTCGTTTTTGGAAGATAGTTCAGCTGGGGACACAAACCTAATTGAAAGATTTTTCCCTCACAATACTTTAAAGATATTTTTTGACTGTCTTTTGGTTTCCAATGTTGCTGATCAAAAGTTGCTCTGTCATTGAAATTATTATCCCTTCAAGGTGACCTGTTCATTTTATTTCTGGAGTTTTTCTTCCCCTTATAAAATCTTAAGATGATTTTTTTCTCTTATTTTTAAGTCAATCATGAAATTTCACAATGATTTGATTGGGTGAGGGCAGAGGGTATGTTAAGGATGGAACTGGTCACCTGGAGGAGCTGTGAACAGACTTTATTGAGGTAGATAGGCAGCTTAGGCAGCTAATGTTTCAAGAACAAGCAAAATGGCACACTGTGTCTCGAAGATTCTAGAATATGCATCTCAATCAGATTGTTGTCCAGTTCAGGAGCTTTGAAGTCTCTTGGCAGATATGATGCTGCCTTGTTCTGTTGTTCAGTCTTTTGTATAACAAACCTCAACTTCTTTGATATCTGCTGTGCCACATATTTGATTTGTCTTGCTCTGAGAACTTTGTCCCAAGGTTTAAGTGTGTCAGGTACATGTTAAACAGTTCAATGCTCTCCTGTCTGGGGACCATCTCTCTCTGGCTGATCAAGTTTATAACATCAAAATGAACCATTATTCACATGAGAATCTTCTGGTGATAGGTGTCAGTCCATGCTTGTCAAGCTCCTTTTTATTGATGATGAAGATGTGGGGAAACTGGCTGGAAAGAATGTATAACATGGCATTGACATTCTGTTAATTTTTTTATCTTTAGTGTTTTTTGGTAAATTATATGGCAGTCAAAGATCCTTGATTTTTGTACCCAAGAGTTAAAATGGTGTGTACCTTTGAAAGCCCAATGTTCTGGACTTTACAGAACCAGACAGAGATGACAGCATTCACATTTCTCCTTCTGTCAAGTTCTCAGATCAGGGTTCATGTACCAGTGAACTGAAGCACTTTGGCAGACATGTTTCTTTTGCTGGATATCATCTCTTAGCCCATTCAAATTTGACTTCCACATGAATTCTGCTTCAACTTTTACTTCCACATGAATTACCCAGCCCCACTCACTCTCTGGGTGATTATAAGACCATCTCTTTGTCTTTGAAACTCTGAGTAGATTTACAGCTCTTCCTGGATCTATAAATTCATATTTTTCATGAGTTGGGAAAACTTCTAGTGAATATCAACTCCTTCATTTCTTCTTCTCTCTCTTTCTGGTACTCTAAGTATATTACACTTCTCAAAATTCTTAATATAAGTTTCATATTTTCCCTCCCCTTCTCAGGGTTGCATTCTGGATAATTTCTCCAGGCCTATCTGCCAAATCATTCATTCTGTTTTCACCTATATCTAGTCTATTAATTAAGTCATTGATATTTTTATATCAACAATTACAATTTTAATTTCTCCCAAAAGTATCCTGTGGGTTACCTAATCCTTGTGTTTGCATGGCTGCTCTATATTCTTTTTTTTTTTTAAGATTTATTTATTTATGCATGCAAGCTGGGATGCAGGCCAGAGGTGTGGGGCAATGAGGGGGTTCCCCAGAGACAGAGTGGGAAGCAGAACAGGCAGCTCAACCAAAATACACTGCTGGGGGAGCAGCGGACGAGGCAGGAGAGGTCTACTGTGCCATGTGGGAATCTCCCTAGAAGGGCATCAAACTCATGCCGCAGCTGCCGACGGATCCACAGTGCTGCACTTAACCATTGTACCACCAGGGAGGCCCGACTGCTCTATATTCTATATCTGATAGATCTCATATATAATCCAGAGGATTCTATATTCATCATATTTTATTTCTGCCAACTCTCAGTAATAGTGCCTTGCATACTGCATTTAGTCATCTTTAGCCCATTATCATAATGGGTAGAACATCTGAGGGCTTAAACTGGGAATTGGAGTTTTCTTGCAGAGAAGATTTGTTTTTGTTTTTGTCAGATTAGACTAGGGGGTATGGTCAATCTGCCACTATGTCAGTGTCCTTGCACCCCCACCCCAAATTCCTTGTACTCTCCTTGCTCTCCCTTTGGAGCTTCAATTCATAGTGGAGTCTTGATTTCCATTCTTCACCTCAGGATTGGCCCAAAGCTCAGTACATGGTAGCACAATTACAACCAGTACTCACCCTCTGAAAGATCAGACTTGACTTGTTTTTCCCATTATGACTTTTTATTTTCTTGCCCTTTATTTCTTTCTTCTTGTGGAACTGGTAATATCTCAAGTTAGGTATCCCACCAGGCTTTGCTGTTCTGTAGCAGGAGCCCTTTTGGAGAATGAATCAGACATTACCAGAAGAGGAAGAAGTTTGCCTTCTCCCTCATTCCCCTGCTTTCCTCCTCTCTGATATTATACACACAGAGCATTGCCTGCATGCCTGCCCAGGGCAGAAAAAAGTGCCAGAAGCAGGTCTCCCTGGTGGCACAGCGGTTAAGCACTGCTCTGTAGAGCTCCATGCGAGCTCGATACCCGGCGAGGAGATTCCCACATGGTGTCGCAGACCTCTCCTGCCTTGCCCGCAGCTCCCCTCAGCAGTGTATTTCTGGTGATCTGCGTGTTCTGCTCCCCACTCCATCTCTGGTGAACCCTCTTATTGCCCCATACCTCTGGCCTGTACCCCAGCTTGTTTACATAAATAAATCTTTAAAAAAAAAAGTGCCAGAAGCTCGGCCTTCCCATCTGGTGAGAGTTGGCATTAGGCATTTTGTTACACAGAAATGAGTATCTGATGTGACGTGGCTGAGTTTGGATGCTATGATATCCCTGCAGCATAGCCCTTTACATGCCTCACTTTGTTTCTTGGCCTAGAATGGGACTCTTGCTTTGGCCCTCCCTCCTACTTCTGCAGTTTGCCTGCTATTCTGCCTTATACCTAATAATCTCTTTAGGATTATGTTGGTTCCAAACCCTGTCACTTGGCAGGTCTCTGACCATGCTTTGCTCTTGCCAATTCTTGCCCCTGGTGGATGGGATTCTGATTTCTAGAAATCCTGTTTGTTCTCTGGAAAGGCATACATCTCTTAAAAAAAGCTTACTTTTTCTCAACATTCTTACGTGAACACCTGGAATTGTACATTTCTATGTACAGGGAAGAGAAGAATTTCCTGGTATCAATACTTTCCTGAATTACATCTAATTTTTCTTTATCATAGATACTAGGCTTAAGACATCCCTGATGTCCGCAATAGTGCAGACTCTAGCTAAGCCTATTTCTCCAACCTCATCCAGCCCAGTTCATTTCCCTAACCTTCTGCTACTGCTCCTGACCTCAAATCCAATTCTCAAGACTCTCCTCAAATGCTGCTTAACCTTTTCCTTCTTCCCAATGGCATGGGTTTGTCCCTAGCTATAGAATCTCTGGTAATCTATGGGATCCCTTGTTTTCATTCACTTTATTTCCCAGACACATCTCTCAGATGTCTTACTAGACAGCTAGTCTCTTGAAGGAGCTTCTCATTTCTTGTAACTCTGTAGGCTTGTGATCAACAAATGGAATTAAACTGAACAGAAAAACAGCTAGAATTTTTACCATTGACCACTAAATGGAGTTGAATTTAAAAGGATACAGTAATTATACTCTCATAATTTTTATACTTCTGTACCTCACCCCAACCCTCAGATAGGATAGGGCTTAATAGGTTCAAAGGGTACAGATGTGATTATTTAAGCCTTCCTGAAAAGCAAGATCCTTTTACTCTGTAGCAAAAGGGCCAGAAAGTCCTGGGTTAGCAGAAAATGGACAAGGAAATGGGCCTTACAACTGGGAAACTTTGGGATTTCAGACAGAAAGCCTTATGTTTCTGGTGTCAGAGAAAAATATCTGTGCTGGGAGCAGGCACACATCACATACTAAATGACAGTAATAAACCAAGGGCCAGACACTCAGACTTTGACACCTGTAACTAAAAGATATTTTTGCAGCTTGGCCAAGGAATCATGTTATCACTGCTTTTATTATTAAACAGCTGGCGCTCTTGAGATGCCTCAAACTTTTACTTCCTCTATGTTCTTTCAGCAGGGAAATTTATTATTACTGTCTCTTCCCATTTGTCTGCTGGGATTATTATTCTGCATGGGTCTGTGTCCAGAGTGAATGACTCCTTCAGGGGGTGTGAAATAAGCCAGATCCTCAGATTTCTAGTGCAGACTGAGTAATTGGAGTCCCAGTGAAATTACAAGTTAGTCTCTCGGCATAACCCTGGCCATTTCTTAAATCCTATCTATAGATTTGTTTGACTTTTGGTCTTCTAGAAAGTCATTTCTTACATGATGTTAGAACTCTCTTTTACAGACATAGTAAGAGGAAAAGGAGCCCTCCAGAATACTCTAGAAGCCTCTTTTCTTTTTAAAAATATTTTTTTATTGAGGTAATATTGACTTACATTATTATATTTTGGAAATATAACATGCTTCTCCAACTCCCACTCCCTTTCTGGCGCTGTTACTATAGCGCCCTTTTCTCACTGAAGCAACTGGTTTCACTCTGTGTGGGCCCAGTCATAGCCACATTTTCTGTGCTTAGTTCATGAAAGAACCACATGCATCCCTGCTGCTTTTGTGGCTGTTGCGGAGGATGGGGTGGGGTTGGGCAGGTGCTATATGCAAATGGTACACAGTCTAGGAAAGTGTAGGTCAACCAAAGCTGTGACTTAGAAACCAGGGCAATAACCAAGAAATCTACTTAGCCTGGAAACCTCGTGAAATGGGCCAGAGACTCATAAATTGTCACCTGGTACTGGAGTCCTTCTACAACAGCCTAGACACTGGTCAATAGCTTATCTGCCTGCCCTCCTAATCCCCATCACCCTGGCCAGAGTTGGTTAGAAATTGTCTGCAAGGCAAATGTGTTTTAGCTGTACAGAGATGCCTGAGGAGGCGGTTCACAAATAAATCTGTTGCTGAAATGACCAATAAAGAAACGTTACACAACAGGGACTATGAAAATCATCACCCTAAAGTTAACGTAATGATATTAACAAATAGGAGAAGGCTAAGACCAAACCTTCTTCAATATTTTGCGTCTTCAATATTTTGCCCCAGAGAACTTCAGACTCATTAAAAAAATTCAACATAAAAATCTAAAAAATAAAATTATATTTGCTCAAAAATATCTCTCCAAAAGATATTTTGAATCTGACTCACTGTACCTTCTCTACCTTTGTGTAAGCCAAGTTCTCTCCCCTAAACAAATGCATTGGGTCTCTAACTGGTTTTCCCATTTCTATCCTTGCTCTACTGCCAAACTGCTCTCCACATAGCAGCCAGAGTCATCTTCTTAGAAAGCAATTTGAATCATGTAATCCTCCTGCTTAAATTCTTCTATTGCTTCCCATTTCACTGAGGACAAAGTCTGAACTCCTGACCACATGCTACGAAGCTTCCCCACTTTGCTGGCTCACTTCCCCCAACTTTCCTTCAGATACAGTGTTCCTCTTTTGGTTTCTGAAACATGCCAAACCTGCCCAAGCATCTGGAACTTTGCACTTCTTCCTTCTCCTGGAAACATTCACCTGAGGTCTCCACATACCTGGTTCTTCCTCATCCCAGTCTCAAAGGCCTTTAGAGAAACATTCTTCATTGTTCTGGCCAAAGGAGTCCCTCACTTTTTTTTTTTTTTTAAGATTTATTTATTTATGCATACAAGAGCTGGGTGTAGGCCAGAGGTGTGGGGGGGGTGAGGGGGAGGTGAGAAGATTCACCAGAGACAGTGTGAAGAGCAGAATAGGTGGGTTGACTGAAATACACTGCTGAGGGAAGCAGCGGGTGAAACAGGAGAGGTCTGCTGCACCATGTGGGTTAGCTCCCTGGCCGGGGATCGAATTCGTGCTGCAGTGGCTACTGATAGCTTCATAGTGCTGACACTTAACCCTTCAAGCCACCAGGGAGGCCCCCAGGAGCTCCTCACTTTTTTCTTAAAGATTTATTTATTTATGCAGGGCCTCCCTGGTGGTGCAGCAGTTGAGCACTGCCCTGGCTGTGGTGCTGTCCACAGCGTGCAATGCGGGTTTGGCAATGCAGTTTCGATGCCCAGCCTGGGAGAATCCCACATGGTGCGGTAGACCCCTCCTGCCTCACCCGTTGCTCCCCTCAGCAGTGTATTTCTGATCTGCCTGTTCTGCTCCCCACTCTGTGTCTGGTGAACCCTCTCACTGCTCCCCACCTCTGGCCTGTACCCCAGCTTGTATGTATAAATAAATCTTTAAAAATAAAAGATTTATTTATGCATACAAGCTGGGGTGTAAGCCAGAAGTGGGGGGGGGTCGGTGAGAGGATTCACCAGAGACAGAGTGAGGAGCAGAACCTGCAGACTGACTGAAATATACTGCTGAGGAAAGCAGTGGGTGAGTCAGGAGAGGTCCGCTGAGCCATGTGGGAAGCTCCCTGGCCGGGGATCAAACTCGTGCAGCAGTGGCTCTGGATAGCTTCATAGTGCTGCGACTTAACTAGTTGCAACTTTTAATCCTTATTTAGTCTACTGGTGTGCTTTATTTTCTCTGTAGCACTTTATATTGTCTGAGATCTTGTTTGTGGCTTTATTTTCTGACCTTTCCAAGTACACTCAATCAGAGAAAAAGAAGTTTTGTCTTGTTAACCAATGTTATCCCAAATGGTGGATTCTCTACTAATGTTTGTTGAATGAATGAAAGATATACAAGGATTCAATAGCATATTTCAACTCTCATAGTAAGCCTATCCAATGAGTAAGTTAATATATCTTGGCATGACTAATTTTCAGGGATGCTAGTTTGTCCCACTTTGGTAGAGTTGTGTATTTAATCATCACTCCTAGAGCTTTGTTAGAGGTGCTCTAATCTCTGCTTTCTGGAAACTGCAATTGAGTGCAGGGCTTTATTTCCTGATTTTCTGATGATTTCTCACATTACTGACTGGAGCTGAGATTGCTTTTGGAATATTATTTCAGCACTCTGAGATGAAGCTGCCTGAGTCTGCACACTTGGATTGAGTTAGTGTGACTTAAGGCTCTCCAAGTGTTTCTTTCCTGAATTGGGATTTCACATCCTGGTTCTCATTGTGTGCTTTCCAAGTCTGTAGTACCCCAGTGGAACCCAGAGCAGAGGCTCTTCACAAAATGCTTTATGGTTAATTGGTAAACATTTTCCAGGATTGATTCTGTTATGACCTCCCGCGTTCCTGTCAGACCCTTAAATGGCCTACACGTAGATCCAGCCTAGTTCTGAGAGGCTGTAGTGCAGAGTAGGTGAGTATCCAGAGTCTAGATTCTGGTTACCTGAGTTTGCTGCCCCGCTCGGCCACATGCTGGTGGTATAACCTTAGCCTTCAGTTTTCTCATCTGCCAGTGGTCCTGACATTTTAACCCACCCAGGACCAGCTTTGTTGAGACAGGAACGCCATTTATTCTTACCAGCCCTTTCAGGAGTGGGATCCAGAAGCCAGGCACACCCAGAGACCTCCCTGTTGCTAACTGAACACCTCACATTGCCTGTGTCATTATACTTCACTTTTCAGGGTGTCTTGGGAACCCCTTGCTTAGATCACAGCGTGGTGCCTTCACCATCCTCTCCAAGTGTCACATGCTGTCGGCCTGGAAAGGCTTTTCTCGTATCTCCCGTCACATCCATCCCCACTGCAGGCCCCATCCATGCAGAAGACTTCACTTTGGGGTCCTACCCTGCCTTGCAGCCAAACTCTGGTCCCTATAGCCCTGACATGAAGTGGAGCACCTGGAGGCAGAGAATGCGCAGGGGCGTTGACAAGAGACAGGGCATTTCATCGTCGGTCATCACCACTACGGGGCTTTAGTGATTGCTTGTTGGTGTGTGATGCTTTATTTAGTGCTATGCACAGCCACGTAACCAAGACTCAGCACCCTGGCATATAGATTTATAGGACAACCCAAGACACCATGTTGGTTTCCCAGCGCTGCCTTTTCCTCACGTGCTTGCTCCTTGTTTCCTTCTATCTTCGTCTTATTTCTTCGAGGCAGGAGAAAATTAGAGCCAGAGAACGCCTTTTCCAAAAAAAGCATCAAACCTGCTGCTGTTCTCAGTGTCACTGCCGGTTAGCAATAGAGCCTGATATGGTTGAGGGGCCGGATCGATTTTCCCAGCGAGATACTGCCTGTTGCAAAGCTTATTCGCCATATTCCTGATTAGCTAATTGCCTCGCACCCCATAAGGGCCCATTAGTTTTTATTGTTTTCTCTGTATTGATCAAAAGGAGAAAGTAAAGTCAGAAGGCGAATAAAGACCTAACTCTAAGATTGGCAGCCAATGAGGCACAACTGAGAAAATCTGGAAGCCTGGGGCAGGCCAAGTCAAAGAACCCAGAAGTTGAACTTTTATTGCTTTGTATAAAAGGGGGGCTCTGCAGCCTTCCCTCCCTGGTTAGAGACATTGGCTCAGCAACTTGCTCAGGTCACATCAATATGTGAAGTCCTGGAGAATATTAGACACTAGGAGATACCCAGGGGTGGAGCAAAGGGGATGCCCCCACACTGGGCTCTTAACTATTCTCTCCTTGGAATCATGTGCCTTGGAGGAATCTTTCCACTTCCTACAATACAGGAGGAATCTCATCTGATCCAACTCTCCCATTTTATAGGGGAGAAAAGGGAGGCCTACAGAAGGGAAATGGTGTTCCTGGGTTCAAACACTTTGTTTCTAGCCAACTCTGGACTTGAGTTTGGGTCTCCTGAACTCTAAGCTTGTATTTATCCGCCTCCTGCAGCTGCCTCTCCTCCGTACCCCACCCATGTCCTTTTGCCTCAGTATCTCCAACAATGTACAACATAAAACCCAGTGGGGGAAGAGAGGGTGGAGAAAGTTACTCTAAAATCCTGAGGTCGTTGTGTCCCCCGAAGGAAAGCCTGGACTCCCCATCCCTCTCTGTGGGTGGAGCCTCCTTTCACAGCCTACAGCAGACAGAGGGGGGTTGGGCCTGCCATAAGTAGGGAAAATGCCTCTGATTGGATTAACGGCATGTCTCATGGAACTGAATCCCATTGCCCTCACTTGAAAGCAGGCTTTTCAGAGCACAAATCAGTTGGTCATACAGGCCAGATGGGCTCTCCCAGGAGAAGGGGGATAGGAAGAGAAGTCCCCTACTTGGCAAGAGGGAGACTGCAGGCACTGCCACCCCTCCGCCAGCAAATCTGGCTTCCCTTTGTGCAGAGCTGACAAGGGGCAGCTGGTGAGGCTGGCAGGGAGATGGGCAAAGGAATTAGCCAAGTGCCCCTGGGCAAAAGCCAGCCTGGAAGAGGGGGGATGGTGGTCCAGGGCTCCCCTCCCTCAGATGCATAAGCTTACCTCGGACTTCCCCTTATCTATTTGAGTAAGCTGATGCTCTGAGGGTCTCATGAGAGCAACTAACAATATCGTGGTTAGCCACAAGCTTTTTTTGCACTTGGATTCTGGCACCAGATTCCCTTAGTTTAAAACTAGCTCTGCCCGTACTAGTTAAGTCACCTTATTATTTCACCTTTCTGTGCCTCATTTCCTCATCTACAAAGTAAAGATAATAGTAGTACCTACCTCATAGCATGCCCCATGATCAAATGAGTAAATCAAAATGTAAAGCACTTTAAAAGAGTCTGAAGTTTGTAAGAGCTAAATGAGTGTATGCCTTTAATATCACCATCATTCTTCTTTCAGGAGTAATGCACAGGAAATCTAGACATTTGACCTGACATCTGTGAGAGACAGACGTAGAGGGACGTCAGCTCCTGGAACCCCTGTCCATGGACTAGATCCCAGGGATCTAACTTTTCCATGTTTTTTGTTTGTTTTTTCCCCCTAGGATTTGCTTTTGCAGTGACTGACTCAGCCATGGGAATTTATCAGGGGCATTCTGACATATTTTCTGATTCTTAGGGACATCAGATTCCAAAATCTGAAAAGTGTGTATTTTGTTAGAGTGACAGAGTACCCACTGATATAATTTTCTCCCTATTTGACTAATAGATTTCACCTCTCTGAGTTTCCGTTTCCTCACGTACCAGTTGGGAGAGGTATTTGATCTACCTACCAAGATTATTTATTGTCCAAAAAGAATGTGTTTGAAATGCTGAGTCCACATGTGAACTAGCTGAGATTATTATTTGTTATAGATATAGGATTCAATTCTCACATCAAATCCTTACCGTGTGACTTTGGACAAGTTACTGAACCTTTGTTAAGTCTCAGCTTTCCTTCTATAAGTGGAGGTTAATTAAATTAACTTTGGATTATTGTGAGGATAACAAAAATCTGGAATTGATAGTACTCAGTACAATATCGGATACTTTGTAGTTGGTGTTGGTGTTTTATCCACCAACCACCCCCACCCCAGCCCCTTAAAACATGCACTCCCACACAGCCACACAGCAGATGTTTCTGAGAATGACAAACACAGTGGAATCCTCTGTTGAGAGAATCTGGGCATTTGGTTGGTTTTGTCCTCGCCAATCTCAGCTATGCAGGTGTAAATTTTATTGCAGAAGCTTCTTGTTACATTTTGCCTGGGGAAATAACAAAGATTCACTCTCTTCTTCTTGCTTGCCTTTTGTATTTTATTACTTGGTTTCTCTCCAAACCCCCTTGAAAAAAATAGCTAGACTGTGTTTTCAGCCAGGACTTGGAGGTAGCCATGACTGCATTTTGGGTTCTGACCTCCTGGAGTAGGGAAGATCAATCCTTTTCTGATCCTGAGGTTGCCACCAAAGGATGCCTGGGACTTTCACTCCGTCAAGAACAGGCTGGGAAGAGGGAATTGGGATTAGTAGAAAATATTATTCTAGGAGGAGTCACATTTTTAACCTGGTATGGCTTTCTTGCTGGAGGTGAAGGGTGAGGTGGGTGTTGAGGAATCTGAAAGAATATTTTGGGCAAGGCTGAAAGCAAAAATAAAAAAGCATTAATTCGCTATGGTCATTCTACATGCCTGGGTTCCTATTAGTGGTAGAAAGACAGTGATATCTTCATTTCTGTTGATACAAAATGTCCTGATCAGCTGATACCATAGTTCCGTCCAGTGCCCTAAATGGGAATAATAGATCCTTCACTGTTCTAGACTGATGTTGAATGGGTCCTTAGGGCAGAAAACTAAGAAAGGAATAGTCTTGACTCCATTTCTTACTAATTGAGCATTAATTAGTATCTGTTCTATAACTGCTCCTCCCATGAAAGAAAGAAGTACTGCCAGTCCCATGCCCCATAAAGTGTGTTCTAGTCCACAACATGCTGACAGTTCCCTGGGATTGAAATGGCTATAGTGAAGCTCATAATTCATTTGGTATTTCGGTTAATCTGGCCTCTTGCCTCATACATGTTCTGAACCTTAGTTTTTT
>PVIJ01020252.1:0-21404 GCA_004024925.1 Scalopus aquaticus | reverse complement strand
GAGGGGGGGAGGAAAGAGCTGGAGGGAGGGAAGGGAAAGGGCACAAAATGGAATAGAAAAGAACACAAGGGACCATGGAGATGGATCACAGGTGAATTGGTGGTGGGCTACCCAAGGGGAATGCAAAATGTAAAAGACATAAATAACAATAAAAATATATATTAAAAAAAAAAAACAACTTCACATGCTCTACTGCCACCCTTCCTCCATGACTAACTCCTCACTACATCCTTGCCAGCTGGAACTGCTTTGGATAGTGACAGATGTTACTGATGGGAACCTATTGCATTGATATGTCATCTAGGGGCCTAAAATAAGTTGAAACCTCAGAATTAGGGTATGGGCAAACAACACAGATTAAGGAAACTGAAATGGAGGGCGAGTGGTTGGTTTCGTGATCACTGCCAATGGATTCTACCAAGTTACCCTTTCTTGGGACTCCACCAGAGTGAGCAGAGCCCCATTAAATCCAAACAAGTCAACTGCCAGGGAAACATCCAGATAGGCAGTTTGGCTGTTCCAAGAAAAGAACTTCCAAGACCACTCTCTATGCAGGGTCCATTCCAAAGCCACCTCAGGTGTAATAATAAAGTCAGAGATTGCACAACCAGCCATCTTGGTATTTCCAGGACTGAGAGGGTTTCTGGGATACAGAACTTCAGTACAAAAATTAGGGAGGATCAGGGCAAATGAGGATAAATTGATCACTTATTATAGACCATAATTATTGGTATGGAAATAGTAAGTTAGGTGCTACCCTTCTCTATTCAGAGCTATAATAGCTCCAGGGAGATAGTTTACTTGGCTTTAGATGTGGAGGACCATGATACTCATGTGTAAACTACATACACTCTGAGGTTTATTTAAATAAAAAAATTTAAATGTGTCTTCTGAAAATGCTTGAAAATCAGTGACACCATAAAATTAGCTTTAAGTGATAAAATGTTATGTAATTATGACAACCACCTCTAAAATAAGTGACTAATTGCTTCAATTTTAAAAAGAATAGTCTGAAAACAAACCTTTTGGGGATTATAAATATTCTCTAAGGTATTTGCCCAGTTAGAAGCTCTTTAAGTCTTGTTTTTACATTTTTTGCCAATAAAGGTTGCTTAGCAACAGTCAGCCACCTCTTTTCTCTCATTAGTTTCCTCTCCCACCTTTGCTGTTGCAGACTAAAGGAAAGCTCCTGTTCTGTGATGACCTCTTCTTCTCTGTTCATACGTAGAAAATGAGAGTTTCTGAAGTACAGTGATCACAAATCCTTATACCAGGGTTGGTACAGTCCAAAGGACTTAAGACTAAATGAAACTGAATTTATGGTGCCTTAATTCATTAAAACCCATATAGAAGTAAAGGAGGTTCAGCCGCCAGTAATTATGAAAAAACAAAACACTTGTTAATTACCCTGGTCTTTGTGCACCTGAATCTTGACCCAGTTATTGGGGCAGGGGAGAATTAACACGGTTGAGGACCAGCTTAGGGCCATGTCTTAGCTAGGTGCTGCTTTAATTGGGCTTTTAGAATTGTTCTTGTGTTGGCTCAGGTGGGTTTTGTCTTTGTTTTTGTTTTAATGGGAGGAAGGCAGGCAGGAGTTTGGACAGAAATAGATATCATACAGGACTCTCTGAGCAGGGATCACAGCAGGAGATAAATTCAAGGAACCTGAAATCAGACTGAGTTGTCCTTGAGGATCTGAGCAGAAAGATCTCAGCCAGTTTTCATGGAAGTAATCCACCTTCACAGAACTCCACTGCTTTCTGCCTGCTCTTCTTCTTGAGTCTCATTTTAGTCCCTATCTCTGCCCTGCATCCTGATCCTAACCCACAGTCTTCAGTTTATTCAAATCTCAGAGCTACTGACCTCACATAAATGGCTTGGTCAGGGACTCGTGTCTACCTTAGGGACTCTCTCTTGTTTCTTTCAACTTCAGCTATGCCTGAAAATTTCCTGATTGTCTCTAAACATCTTAAGTCAAATGGCCAAGAGTGACGTTCCAATCTAGTTGGTCAATGACCAGCTATAAATCAGTAACCTACAGATCAAGTATGCAACCCTGGCCCAGTAAACTGGAACAAGGGTGAAAGAGATATTATGAGTTATATTGTGCATTGTCAAAATTCATATGTTGAGGTCCTAATCTGAGTCTCTCAGAATTTAACCTTTTTTTTTGGAATTAGGGTCATTGCAGATGGAATTAATTTAGTAAGCATTAGGTCATATTAGGAGTGCCTGATCTAATACAATAATTTTCTTTATTAGAAGGGCAAATTTGGACTCAGAGATACACACGTGGAGGAAGGTAGGGAAAGAAAATAGACATCTACAATTCAAGGGAAAAAACATGGAACAGATGCTTCTCTCATAGCTCTCAAAAGGAACCAACACAATCAACAACTTGATTTTAGTCTTCAATCTACTGTAGCGGCAGCAAGGCAGGGGGCAGTTTCTCTATGATCCGGGCAGATGGGTAAAAGAGAAGCCCTGGAGCCCTTAGTGGATTTTAGGCTTTTAATGTTTTTCTATAGCATTTGTAGAAAGGCAATCAGGTGCAGGGCAGGCAGGGGGCCGGGGGCCAGGAGGCTGCAGGCCTTCTGGGCCCCCAGCTAACTTTTACTTTCTCTGGGCAATCTGGCTTTCTCTCATGGTCTCTCATGCACTCTGCCACACAGACCTCTGCCGCCATGCTCTGCTCTCTGATACTTCTGCCGCTGAGTACCCTCTGTGACGCTGCCCTTACATGCTCAGTCTCTCCAGGCCAGGGGCAGCCACTCACGGAGGCCCACACCCTACTCCTGCAGGACTGCAGGTGTCGATCATTTATGCTAATGGTGGGAGGCTGGGAAATCCTGATCATTCTTTCATTTACCCCACACTACAGAACTATAAGATAATGAATTTCTGTTGCTTAAGCCATCTAATTTTTATACTTTACTTTGTTAAGCCAATCCTGGGAAATTAGTACAGACTTGGGTTCTGGGAAGTGGTGTGCTAGCTGCAACAAATACCTAAAAATTTATAAGTGGCTTTGGAATTGGGTAACGGGTAGAGGCTGGAGGAATTTTTGAATGCATTATAAAGAAAAGCCTAGATTGCATTGAAGAAATGTAGAAATATGGATGTTAACGGAAAGGCTGGTTGCAACTCAGAAAGAAAATAGAGGAGCTATAGAAAAAGATGCTATTGATTAGAGAACACATGTACCATCATGAACAAAATGTTGCTAGAAATATGAATGCTAGAGGTGCTTTTTCTGTAATTGCCTAAGTCAGCTCAGTCTGCAGTAAGAATATACCATAGAGTCGGTGCTCAAACAACAGACATATATTTCTCATACTTCCAGAGTGTGGAATGTCCGAGACCAAGGTGTTAATAGATTTGGTTTCTGGTGAGGATCCTCTTCTTGGCTTACACTAGATGGAAGCCTTTTCATTATTTCCTCACAGGGTTGAGCGAGTACTAGTCTCTCTTCGCCTTATCAGGATACTCATCCCACCATGGGGATCCTCCCTTATGACTCAGTGAAATCTAAATACTTCCTTAAACACCGTCTCTAAATACCATCAATTGGTGGTTAAGGTTTCAACAAATGATTTTGGTGAGTGGAGGAGTCAGAATAGGGTCACAAACATTGTCTATAGCAAAGGATTCAGACATAAATGAGGACCATGTTGTTGGAAACTGGGGGAAAGATGATGGTAACTATAAAGTGGCAGAGGATTTTCAAATTGTGTTCTGTTTTATGGAAAGTAGACCTTGAAAGCAATGAACTTTGATATTTAGTTGAGAAATTTCCAAGCAAATTCCAAGCCTGGTTTTTCCTGGTTGTTTATAGTAAAATGAAAGAGGAGAGGAACTGTTTGAACTTGAGAGGAAACTGTTAAGCCAAAAACTAGCAATACTTGACGGCTTGGGAGATCTCAACCTATCCTGATAACCCATTCTGGAAACAGTCAAGGGCATGGTTGGAGAGCTATTAGCTGGAGAGATTAGGCACGTGACTCTCCATCCAATCAACCATGTCAGCAGAGCTAAGAAAAGTGATGTGGTTGTGCAGGAAAAATCTGACCATCTCCTGTCTGATGGCGTGTGAATTGCACGGGAGCTTGACAAGTCGGTTGTCAACCAACTTGAATTAACAGAGAGGCTGACTACCAACCTGGACTGAAAGGGACAGAGATGGGATAAAATGTAGGAAGAATGGTCCCGAGGACTGGGCTGTGGTGCTGACGATGCAGGACTGCCGTGCCACCATGGGCCCAGAGGGTGCAGGCCTAGGAACCAGGGCCAACTCCTCCTTAACTCTAGAGGGTAAGCTGTCACTTTAGCCCAAAACTAATACAGGAGGTAGCAGAACAAACATGACCAGTACCTGTTAGAGAGAAATTTCAGCAAAAAATTTCCCATAGCGTTGTAAGCATGGTGAATATTGGGTACAGGGGCATCACATATTCATACAAATTAATCTTCACAGACCTCTTCGCCATTACATTGTTTTTATTTGCCAACTTGGAGACTAAGCAATTTTCTTGAAGTTTCTTGTCTGGCAAGTGGGAGACTCAGAGTTTAAAGCCATGTCTGCTTTCAAGGTTTTTTTCAATTCATTGGAGAGGTGTGGAGGTTACAGAGCCTGGAACTTTGTAATGATAACAAAGAAGCTAAGTAAAATTAACTAAATTCATTCAGTGGAATAAAAACTAAATTTATGATTCAAATTAAGCATGCACACAGACGTGTGTGTTGGTGTGTGTGTGTGTGTGTGTGTGTGTGTGTGTGTGTGTGTGTAGGCATTGGTACAAAAAAATGTAAGACCAACTATGCAATAGTCCTTCCAGATGTGTGTGTATCTCTAGGTCTACATATCTCTGTCTATATTGATACTCATGTCCATATCTGTCTCTGTGTATACATCAAACAAATAATAAACAGCATAGTCTTGGTAATAATCTACAACCAATCCATCCTTCTTACCTAGGAATTGCTAGAAGCCATAACCAAGAATGGCCAAAGGAAATGTCTCCTTTCCTTTTATTGTCAGATATAGATTACTTTCTCTTTCTGAAGCATCCACCATCCTCACCATCTACATTTGAAATGGCTGCTTCCTGAGAACAGAGATTTTAATCCTCTGAGAGAATTCACAGATCTCCTGGCAGCAATGATTTTTAAAGTTCATTCTTTAAGTCTTCATTACATGCTAGAATTTAAGATTTGTTCTTCTTTAATGCAGTATGCAAAATGCCAGCTGAAGTTGCTTTTACCTGGAAGATATCTTGTCTCTTTGAAATGGAGAAGCATCTTGCTGCTCTGGCTTTTTGAGTTGTTACTGCGATAAGTTCTATGCTCGTGAATGTGGTGGTAGGAGAGTTTTATAAACTTGTGTCTTTTGAACTAAGTGAAAAATTCTAGTCACACTCTCCCCTTGAAAATTTTTACCAACATAATGTTTTACAATATTTCTCGATTCACCCCATTGAATACACTCCTGTGTGCAGAAAAGCAGCATTTTGCAGTTTATGCATTTCCTGTCCATGATTTTATAGACTTCATTAAGATAAAATAGCCAAAATAGAATTCCAAAAACTGATAGAGCAGCCCTTCAAGATCCTGTCACAAATAATCACACAGAGATAGTCTCTGTATATTAATACAGTCTTTTATAAACAGGCGTATGCTGTCTACTATCTGTTTTGTTTTATCTGCTTTGCTAACAGGATCAACATTGTTCTCTTTTGTTTCTATCTTCCTTTTAGCACTCAGTTCTGGGGTTACTTGTAATTTTTTTTGTTTCTGTGTTTGTTTTTAATCAAGGTAGAGTACCATGAAGTGGCAGCTACATTTTTGCCTGAAGTCCACAGCATCTGCTGTGTTCACCTGTCTGTCTCTGGTGACCAGAGGAGCCCATGGCACACAGGAAGTGCTAAATGAAAAGAAGCAAAATTAAAACTAATTGCAAGTTCTAAAAATACCACAAGCGTAGGCTACAAACTCAGGAGTTATAATAAATTTTGTGATTTCCATCAAAGGAAGGAAAAAATACATGATGCATTTATAATTGTACATGGTGTATTATAAAACATATTCTTAATAGGAGAGAACTTCTGGTTTGACCAAGTATGATGAGGAAGCATTTTTTCACTTACAGTTTTATACCTATGATATTTGGAAGAATTTCCACAGCTCAGTTTCTGGCTCAGTACATTTCAAACGGTGCAATCTTTCTCCTCACCCACCCCCAAGTCCTGGGTGCCAATTAGACATATTTTTCCCAGTTTGACCTCTGACATTGAATCTTCATGTCAAGATATTAGGTAAGTAGAGTCAAAGTTCTATAGGAGTATTTCTGGAGTCACTCTTACACCAGAATGGTTGAAAGTATCTAAACCACCCAGAGAAGCATGAAAATACATCCCACAAAAGCCAAACCAGCTCAGTTTCCCCCATGCAGAAGTTTGCCCATTCTATTTGTCCAGGGTGAGCATGTCACCCAGACCTTGGGGACAGGCCATGCTATGGGCATCCCAGTCTGTCCTTGGATTTGACTATTGGAAGCGGAAGACGGAATTTCTCTTGCTAAGGCTGGTGGGCTGAAACAGTATGACAAGGCAGCACTGTGAGGGCAAACAAGCCCCCAAAGAGGGAAACAGCTGAGAGGGGAGAGAGAGAAACTGCAATGCCACAGAGTTCATGAGTCGGGCAATGGGTGACTCCAGCTACTTCTCTGTAGCCCCCCCATTCACTTCCTTGTTCACTTAAGTGAATTTGATTTGATGTTTCTGTCACTTAAAGAGTCCTATCTAATATTCAAGGTTGTCCACCTCATCTAAGTTGTAGACGTCTGAGATAACCTCACATAGCTGAAAATAAAAGAAATTTAGGGGTATATAGTTAGTTTCTCCACTGGAGGTCTAAAACATTAATTATTTTAAACAAAGAGCTCAAGAGCCCTTAAGTAACAAGGCTGGTAATACCTGTACAGTGTTTTAATGTTTAAAAATGACTATACATATTATCTTATTTCATCTTCACAGAAGACAAACATTTTATCAGTTTTTCAAATGAAACTGTGACTCAGAAGCATAAATCACTTGCCTAAGTTCATCCAGCTGGTGTGGGCAGAGCAGAACTGAAGTCTATGATTTGAGTTAGTTGACCAACATGATTTTTTGTTGTTGTTCAAGCTGGGGTACAGGCCCGAGGCAGGGGGCGGCGAGAGGGCTCACCAGAGACAGAGTGGGGAGCAGAACAGGCAGATCAGAAATACATTGCTGAGGGCCTCCCTGGTGGCACAGCGGTTGAGCGCTGCGCTGTGGAGCTGTCGGCAGCGGCGACGCGAGTTCGACGCCCGGCCGGGGAGAATCCCACATGGCGCGGCAGACCTCTCCTGCCTCACCCGCTGCTCCCCTCAGCAGTGTATTTCTGATCTGCCTGTTCTGCTCCCGGCTCTGTCTCTGGTGAGCCCTCTCGCCGCCGCACACCTCTGGCCTGTACCCCAGCTTGTATGTAAAAAAATAATAAAATAATAAATCTTTAAAAAAAAAAAGTTTGTAGTTTCAGTAAAGTAAAAGCCCCTTCTTAAAAATAAAAGTACTTAAAAAAAAATACATTGCTGAGGGGAGCAGCGGGCGAGGCAGGAGAGGTCTGCCGCACCATGTGGGACTCTCCCCCGCTGGGCATCGAACCCGCATCGCGCGCCGCCGACAGCTCCACAGCGCAGCGCTCAACCACTGCGCCACCAGGGAGGCCCAGACCAACATGATTTCTATGATACACATACCTGAGCACACCTGCAGACTCAGAACCTTCCATGCCCAGAAGCTGCAGATCAGATCAGAAGATAAGCCTCAACATCTTTGGGCCAGATCATCTTAACAATCTCTGATTTCTTTCTCTTCACCCTTTGCCAAACTTTCAAACCCCTCCCCATATTCTAACTGCTGAGACTCACAAAGTCTCTGACCTTTGCCCCAATAGCTTGGTATCAAACCTTCATTCTATTTTCGACCACCCACATCTTCAAATATGATTTCTACCCTCACCTCTGAACACATCCCTGGCTACTATCCTCATGGATTTTTTAATCTTTGGCTCAGCTAACTCTCATTCTGGTTATTATTGCTCTCATCTTCTACTCTCATGCCTTTCTGAAGCATTCGGTCCTATCCTATATTGTCATTTCCAGAAAGAGGAAAAGAGAGAAAGAGAGGCTGAGAATTATTCACACAGCCACCACGGGCCTGCCGCACTAGCATGTGTTTCCTCCTTTTTTTTTTTAAGATTTATTTATTATGCATACAAGCTAGGGTATGGGCCAGAGGCGTGGGGCGGCGAGAGGGTTCAGAGACAGAGTGGGGAGCAGAACAGGCAGATTGTCGGAAACATACTGCTGAGGGGAGCAGCGGGCGAGGCAGGAGAGGTCTGCCGAGCCATGCGGGAATCTCCCCAGCCTGGCTTGTCGCCGCTGCTGACAGCTCCACAGCGCAGTGCCCAACCGCTGCACCACCGGGAAGGCCCTGACATGTGTTTCCTCTTACGTGTGTGATTGGAAGTAGATTCTCTCACAGCAAAGGAACTCTATTTCAAGGACTTTGAGATGAGGATTTTGTGATTTTTGTAGGGACAAGAAGACACCAGGGCAGGTTCTCCATGGAGCTGCACAGACTGGTCAAAGGAGAAGGAGGAGCCCTGGAGCCCTCGGTGGCTTTTTAGGCTTTTACTGGTCTCTTGTAGAGAGGCAACCAGTTACAGGGCAGGCAATGGGGCCGGGGGGTTGGCAGAATCTCAGGCTGTCAGACTGCGTCCCGTGGTCTCACTGCTGCACCCCAAATGGTCCTATGCACCACGCTCTGTTCTCTGCTGCTGCCGCTGCTGCTTCCACTTATAAGCCCAGTCTTTGGCCCAGGTGTGCCGGCTCACGCATGCCCTCACCCTACTCCAGGTGCCCGCCATCAGGCACATGCGCAGGCCTGCAGAGGTCCATCATTGAAGGGAGGGCAGAAAAACCTGATGACTCTTTCGTTTACCTTACAAATTAGAAGGCCAAAAAATGACACAAAGTTAGTGATGTCATTTCACTGGCAAAGAATGTTGACTCTGGAGAACACTTCATTATTAACCATTTCAATCACAAACTTCTGGCTGACCACTTTCCTATTTTGCAGCACAAGACAGAATTAGGAGAAGCCCAGCATGGACTGGCAGGACATGCCCAAAGAGGCTGCTCTTGGGGGCATATCACTGCCTTAGGCCAGCATCCTCTCAAGGCTATTCCTCGCCTGAGGGCAGTGTACAGCCTCTGCAAGCAGGGGCCAAGAAATACCTTTGCAAATAAAGTGCTTGCTGTTTCCTGGTATCTAAAAGGCAAGATCCTGTATATTCAGTGAGGGGCATCTTCAGGAATAGAAGGATAACTGAGAACAGTAATCCATAGTCAATTAAGTACCAGCTCAGAAGGGATTTGGAAAGTACTGTTCAGGGATCATGGTGTAAGCACCATAAACGTTTTCTAAAGCTTTGTAACTTCTCTATGGTTAATTTTTAACACTATCCTCCCCAGCCCCCCACCTTCTCTATAAAGACAAAGATCTTATCATGAACTGTAAATTTGCATGAAGGACAAAAGTAACTGGGAACTCCAAAGCCAGAAACCTCAAGGAGTAGAGTGGGAAGTGGTAGTTTCAAAGCCCTGGAAGGGGAGAATATGTAGATGGCCTAATCCTGGTGCTGAGACTAGCAAGTGGGGCTAGGACTTGATTATAAAAGAGCTTGAGAGGTTCTCCAGTGGAAGTGGCATTGCGTGTTAGCGTCTAAAAGCTAGTACCAAGACCTCTTTTCATACCAGGAGAGCCAGATTTTTCTTTACCTTCCTAATCGTGGACCCTCGTTGGACTTAGCTCGTTATGGTGGTGTCATTGCTCTTGGCACTGACTTAGTTAGTGGCAGGCTTGTTCTTGCTCATGAGATATGTGTGGAATTCTATTGGGGAGCATGCATCTGGTAGGGTTGGGTTTTGTGGTTTGTTTTTGTTTTGTGCCCTTTTTTCAGTTCTTAAAAATATACAAAAGAGAAACAGGGTTTTTTTTAATGGGGTTTGCATCTTCATGTGGTGTCTGAACCCGCAGCATCCATCCAGGGAACAATGAAGGAGTTAGGATAAGAAGACTATGCAAAGGGCTGTAAAGCAGGTCCCTGATGATGGTCTAACACAGGAGTCCCAAGGAGAGAAGGAAGTAGGTAGACCTAAAAAAAATTAGAAGAGATAATGATCAAATCTCCCCCAAATTTAGTGAAAGCCATAAATTTAGACTTTAAAAAAAACTCAGTTAATCTAAGCAGGAAAAATATAAAATATATTATAAATCACATCACACATCACAATAAAATAACAATAATAATAATAATAAGTAAAATATCTTGAAAACATCCAGAGGAATAATCTCATTAAATGCAGGGAAACACTAAAGTGACCTTCCACTGACTTTCATTGGAAACAATGGAGGCCAGAAGACAGCAGAATATTTTAAAATACTGAAGAATAAAACTGCAAATCCAAAATTTTATATACAGAGAAAATATGCCTTATTCATGAAAAGAAAACAAAAACCGAACACAGAAATAGAAACCAACTTACAAAATAGTAGACCCATCCTAATCTTATCAAATAATTTCATTAAAAGGTAAAAGGAAAAAGACTAAAGAGACTGTCAAAATAGAAAAAAGATTCATCTATGTGCTATTTTGCTGAAGACATAATGTAAACATAAATGCATATGGGCTGAAAGTAAAGTGATAGAAAAAGGTACATCATGCAAAGAATAATCTTAAAGTTAGAGTAAATTAATTGATATTACTTTCAAATAAAGTAGGCTTTAAGGTGCTTTAGTGATTGGTGTGGTGTGAAAACATACATCTAGTAGGTATGAACCTATTCCCCTAAATCATATACAGTATTGAATCGGGGTCTCTGGGAGCAGGCCCAGAGTCAGAAGACCCGAGGCAGGCTCTTTCTCAGTTCTTGTCTTCAGTGAGAAAAGAACTCAACATCAAGACCAAAGTTGCAGAAAAGCAAGAGATTTATTAATAGATAAGAAGAAGGACAGGAAGCCTCTCTAAGTGGAGAGGGGACCCTAGTGGGTAGCAGATTGAGGTGTCAAGAAACAGGTGCTTATATAGTGGACAAGGGGTGGGGGTTTGGCTGTTGGGTATCTCCGTATTGAGTCTCTTGTTAATTGGTTGGGCCTATAGGGGTCACCTAGATAACTGAGGCCCACGGAATTTTCCCATATTACCCAGTCTACTTTTCTGAAACCAGCTTTGGTCTGTTGCTATTGTGCTATTACACTGATGTTCTGAACATTCCATTTTTGATTGAATTGGTGGGGCACCCTCCTTGTCTGCAATTTTTTTTTCAATCAGGCTAATAAATGGACTTGGGGCTGGAGGCACGCTGTTCCTAATTGACTGCCTATACTCATTTCCTAACTTCCTTCTTCAGTACTGTAAACCAATGTTACCTCAGTACAGAAATTTAAAAAAATAAATAAAATGCACTTACTAGTGCAATTAATGGTGTACAGTTATTTAGTGAATAACAAGTACATGATGAACAAAGGTCTATTCCATTATTACCAGAGATACAGAAGAAATTTGCATAATAATAAAAGGATTAATTCATCAAGAAAATATAGCAGAACTGACAGACTTAAAAAAAAAATAGCAAACTCCAAAATTATATTTGACACTAACACTGCAATGGACAGAGCAATTAGACCAAAAAAAATATTTAATAATGACATAAATGACTTGAACAGTCCTTTGACTAATGACATTCATAGAAATTGTGAGATATACAACCTCCCAAAATTGATAAATTACACAATAAACTTCTAAATATCTATGACTTAATGAATAAATCATAAAGGAAAGTTGAAAAATATTTAAAAGTAAAATATAATGAAAATACACATCAAAATTTGTGAGTGCAGCTAAATCAGGCTTAGAAGAAAAATTTAAGTCCTCAAAGAAAAGTCAGGTGCAAGTGTGTTTCCACTGATGAATTCTATCCAGTATGTAAAGATGAAATAATGCCCATCTGTCGCAAAGTTTCAGACAATAGAGTTAGTAAAAATTCTTCCAAAATCATTTTATGAAGTCAGTATGAGGCTGTAATAAAAACCTGAAAAACACATGAGAGAGAAGGGAGGAAAAGAAAATAACAGACCCAAACCCCTCATAAACATAGGGCATAAAAATCTTTTACAAAATATTAGTGAAGAGAATTCAGGAATATGACAAAGTTGGGTCTACAAAGAAACAAATACGGCTTAACAATCAAAAGCCAATCAATTCAGTGTATTAACAAATAAAGGAGAAAAGTCATATAATCTTCCAATAGAGAAAAAAAAAACCCAAAATATCACCTGGTCATATTAAAAAGAAAAAAAATCGGGCTTCCCTGGTGGCCTAGGGTTTAAATCTCAGCACTATCACCGCTGCTGCCTGAGTTCCATCCCCACATGGCACAGCAGACTTCTCTTGTCTGGTCCGCTGCTGCCCTCAGCAGTGTGTTTCAGTAAATCTGCCTGTTTTGCTCCCCACTCTGTCTCTGGTGAATCCTCTCACACACACCCCCACCCCACACACACACACCTCTGGTCTACACCCCAGTTCTTCTATGCATAAATAAAAATAAATCTTTGTTTAAAAAAATCCTCGTAAATTAGGAATAGATGTCTCTCAATCTGTAAAGAAAATCTGTAAGAAAAATCAGCAGCTAACACCATGCTTTATGGTGAAATTGTGCGCTTTTCCCTTTTCTGATGACTGTAAGACAAGAAGTGGATTCACATCACTTACATGCACTGCTGTACTGGCATTCTAGGCTACACAATAAGATAAGCAAATTGGAATGGAATAAATAAAACTATATCTGTTCACAGATAGCATGATTGTGTATAATGAAAATCCTAAAGTATGTACAAACCACTAAGATAATTAATAATTTAATTTAGTCATATCAAATACACAATGTCAGTATATGTCGAATTCAGATTACTCGTAAGTCAAACATGAGATAGCAGGGCCAGAATTAGGAAAGCAAAGTTCTCTGCAGAGACTAGTCCCCTGAGGAGATGGTCAAACTATTGTCCCAAGAAACCGTCTCCATGATTAAGGAAGGGAATGAAGTTACATAGGTTTTGGGGACCAGAGTTGAGAACAAAGGAGTTCAATTTAATTAACTGAAAAGCAGGATAGGTACAAAGGAATGTGGACTTGACTGAAGTTCCTTATCAGTTCGTAAATGAAGTAAGAAGAGATTTTTCTTCAGACTACTAGTTTTAAACTTTTGTTTGTGTCTCTCCTCTGGTTCCAGTTCCTAGCAGGTCTTGGAGCTCAGCTCTAGGTTGGTAATAAACCTCCAGACTTGCTCTATCTATAAAGGCAGGTCGAGGGAAAAAGTTTAGGTAAGTTTTTTTTTTTCTTTTGTGCGTTTAGGTTCTGAGAGTATTTAACCTTTTAGACTGGGTCTGAAATATGCCAAAAAAAATTGTATTTTTTAATATAATTTAAATTTAAATTTAATAGCAGCAAACAACGTAAAGATAACATTTTTTTTTAAAAATACCTTTTACAGTAGTATTTAAAAACACACAGGCTATTTGGGATAGATGTAACAAAACATGAGCAAGACCTCAACAGTGAAAATTTACAAAATTATTGTGAACATATAAAGATTCAAATAAATAGAGAAATGCCATTTACATGAGTTGGAGACTCAATATGTTTTAGATGTGATTAAGCTTTAGGTTGGGATATTACTTCAGTGTATCCTGAATCATAACTCCATTACAATTTTTGGTAGAAATTGATACTAGGATATATATGAAAATACGAATATTTTGGCAGATCTGAAGCAAATTGGAAAAGGAAGAATAAAACTGTAGGATTTATACCACTTGACTTTGAGACTTAAAGTTACAATAATCAAAACAGGTTAATACTTATATAGAGACAAAAAGATTAATAAAACAGCAGAAATCCAAAAATAGGCCCACACTATACGGTCATGTGTTTTTGAACAATGCCACCAAAATAATCCAATGGATTCTCCCTCGAAGAATTCAAAAAGCAACATGACTCTACCACACCTTGTTTATTCCAGTTAGATCTGTATTGGCTTTCTGATCTGCAGAACTATAAAATAACACATTTGTAATATATAAACTACTAAATATGTGGTGACAGCAGCAATATAAAGCTAATGTAATAAGCAAAAGAAATGAAATTTCATGTCCACACAACAAAGTTTTTCAAGGATATTCTTAACAGTTTCATCCATAATATCCAGAGTAGAAATAATCTCTCTCTCCACCAATAAAATAATGAATAACCAAACCATGGCTTATTCATATAAATTAATAATAAGAAGGAACAAACTACTTAAACACACTACAATGTAAATTTTTAAAACATGCTGAGTAAAAGTTAAGCACATACCACTAGATTCTTTATGTGAAGTTCTAGAGCAGACAAAATAAAAGAACCTGGTTAATAAAAAACAAAATAAGATGATCGCTGATTGGCCTCTGGGAGGAAGTGAATGTGGGGACTGATTGAGCAGAGGCCTAGGGAATTTTTTGGCATAGAGGTAATGTTCTGTAACTTAATAAGAATTGCAGTTGCACCGATAGACACATTTATGAAATCTCATGGACTAAGTCTTGCACTTTGTGAATTGTGTCTTCAAGAAAACTATGGTGAGGTTGTCCCAGTGCATGTGAATGTGACTTTTTTTGTAGTAATACAGTTGCAAGCCAAAGGTTACAAAGGAATCGCCCAGAAGCAAAGCGGCCTGGAAGGGATTCTCCCTCAAAGCCTCTAGAAGAAACCAGCATTGCCAACACCTTGATATCAGACTCCCAGCCTCCGTAACTGAGAATAAATTTTGGTTGTTTTAAGACACATAGTTTATGTTGCTAAAAAATAGAAAAAATAGATCCCAAACGTAGTCACTCATGCCAGGCCTTGCTCAGACTTAATTCCCAGCCCATGACCTTTGCAAGCTGACCACAGATCTGAGGTATCCAGGAGGGAGGGAGGAAACTGGGGGACAGGAGAGCACAGTGGACGATGATGGAGGACTCTGGGTGCTTTGGTGGCGGGAAAAGATGATAAATGTTATGGGAAGAATCTGGTGTAGGCTGGAGGTGAAAGAATTCAGTGCAAAACAGAGCAAGTGGGCTTACTGAAACTTACTGTTAAGAGAAGCAGCAAGACAGGAGAGTCCCAAGGTTCTATTTATACCCCAGGCATCACTGACTGGTTAGAGTGATTAGTCTTGGGTGGGTCCTGACTGATGATCTGAATTAGCATAATGGATCATCAGCTCTTTGGATCATCAGCTTAATGTCCAAGTTCCCGTGGCAGTCCCATCTATGCCCCTACGCCTTTTATCCACCCAAGTCTCCCAAACTTGCCTTCTGGGCAAGGAATGGGGGTTTGGTTTTTAAATTTAGTAATGATACCAGACAAGGACCATATCTGAGGGGAGAAAACCCATATTGTGTAAAACAAACAAGGTTGTAAAATATGATAAATGATAATGATAAAATAATATGTCATTAATAATAATCACAACAATAATAAAATACCCAACCTAATTGCAGATTCAACCTCTCCCTGAAGTATAATCCAAAACTAATCAGTCTGCTATTTCTGATGAGCTCTATTATGGCAATCTGCCCGATAAGACCCCCTCCTTTCCCCAGAGATAGCTTAGCCAGAAATAATCATTCTTTTCTTTTGCTAATAACTTTGTCCCACCCTACTTAGACCTTCCGTTTTGTGCAAGCCTTTATGTCTTTCTACCTGCTAGACAGGATGCGGCTTGATTAATGAATCATTTAATAAAGCCAGATTAGATCTCTAAATTTATCCTGATAAATTTTGTTTTCTAACAATGGTAACTTGTTATAAGCCCTAGGAAACCAATACATACTTAAATGTGGACATTCCACTACTTGTAAATTTGATCTAAAAAGGACACTATAAAAATAATGAATTCTCGCTTAGAATATGTATATGAGGCATCAAAGTGTCCGAGCCTAAATTTGAATTGTTGAAACTAAATGATGAGCATATGAGTGTTCAATGTACTGTTGTATAACGATATTATAAAATAAACAATTCTTCAAACTTCTCTCTATAATTCATATTTTTCATAACAAAATATTGGGGAAATAATGGTGAATCTTGACTCAATGGGACATAAATTCAATTTGTGAGTTAGATTATAATTTATTTTTTTTTAAGTAGAAGAGAGAACACAGTAAGAGAACACATTTAACTTCATCTGTACATACATAACATGATGCAAAATTGTTTTCTTACTGTGAGTCATGTAAAAACTGAAAAATACTGTCTTAATGTCACAGGGTTCTTGGGACTCCAGGAATCCACACTGCATCCATGTTTTTATAGCCACATCTAACCTGAGTCATGTAAAAATTCAGAGCTTTTGCTGTGAAAATGCTTGCATATCCCTCTTTCTCACCCATTATTGCAGTTAATGAACCACATTTTCCTAAAAGAAACTTTCTTCCAAGGGAATTCATAGGGTTCCTTGTGAGCTGTATTTATACCTTCAAAATCTCAGGGTAACATTTATTAATTTTCTGCATCAGGACGCTAAATGGGAGTTGAAAAGAATTAGTAAAAAACTCTTAACCAAATGTCCTTTCTTTGTCATTTTTTGGAAGGCATAGGCAAAGTAAGCTGGCACCTCAATTAAAAGTTTGGGCATAGAATTTTGCAAGTCCAGTTTGGGTCTAGGCTGGGATTGCAACCGTGGAGATGGTACTGAATTCACACCCAGCTATCTCTGGGCAGGTCACCTGTGTTGCTGCCTCTCCCCACAAGAACTCCCTGTTTCCTTCATGCAGTGAGAACAATAGAATTTTACTCTGCGGTACATGCCCACTGCCCCAAGCCAGCATCCCAGATGGGCTGTGGTACCTCTGACTGCCTTCCTTCCTCACAGGCTGGGCATCCTCAGCAGAGTGAAGTCTTTGTCTTTGGTGATGAGCATGGGCTGGTTCCCCTTGCAGACATCAAGAGTTCAAGCTGCACCCTCAGTACTGCTGTGCTCCCCATGTGTTAATGGGCTGGTATTCTCCCACACATGGCTCCCTTTCTGGCCTCCGTCAGTGACATCTGCTCACTTTCCATGCTGGACTTACACCTTTCTGAGGTGTTTAGAAGCTGAGGCCACAGTGACTTTGTGAAAGATACTTGGTCCCTGACAATCAGTCCTTCCTTATTGAAGTAGTCTGGGGCCGTCATGTCGTCTGCCATACCATGCCCACAGAACCTCTCCCAGCCCTGGACGTAGGAGTGCTACCAAGTAGGTTGGACTAAGACAAAAAGCAAATCCCCCATGAACTTCTAATCACATCGCACCTGTGCTTTCAGTGGGTAAGAGGACACAGAGCCTTGCACAGTAGATTGATACACCAGGTCTATGCATCCATTGCCATAGTCTCTCAGCCTGGGGAGGTTAGATTCTGGGATTCTGTTGCCAGAGGGAAGAGAATTTTCAGAAAATTCATTTCCTGAAAATGGATATGCAAGTATGTCTGGGTGTGTGTGTAGGTAGCTTTTGGGAGGTGGAAGAATAAAAAAAATTCACCCCATTGTCTGCATCCACGTAGATGCCCAAGCTCTGCTACTCTTTGCTTTTAAATGGCAGGAATATGAGTTAAAGACACTGCAATATTTCTTCCACAAGGGCTTAAAAATTCCCCAATTATTTTTAAGGAAATACTGGCCAGGTATCTCAGAAAAGTCCAACTAAAACAGGATATCCTCCTACAATATTTGGGCAATTTACTAATTGTCAGCCCTGACTATGAAGCTTGTCTGAAAAAGCCATTTTGGTTTTGAACCACTTACAAGAATGTGGTTATAAGATTTTGCCTCAGAAATATCAGTTATGCAAACAAAAGTTAATAAATTTGGCATTTGAGGCTAAGAAAAGCAAATGATGCCTCATGACTGAGAGGAAACAGTTGATTTCAGCTCTTAAAAATTCCCAGCAATTGAAGGCAATTTTATGGACTTTTGGAATAACTGGATTTTGCAGAATTTGGAACTAATAGCAAAACCCCTGTATAGAGCCCTCTAAGGCCCAGACTCCAATCTTTTGTTTTGGACTCCTGAAAGTAAAAAACCCGTTGATGAAATAAAAGGAAAGTTGATCTTGTCACCAACCTTAGGTCTACCAGACTCCAGGATGCACTAGAGGCAGGGACTCAACCTGGGAATGTTCATCCCATTATGAAGACCAGAAATGCAGCCCATTGCATGCCTGTCCAGACAACTGGACACACCGCTAAGGGATGGCCTCTACGTTTGTGTGCTGTAGCTGCCTTGTAACCTTCTGTGTGAGGAAGGAAACATTTACCTTAGATCAGCCCATGACTCTTAAGTGCCACACAGGCTGTACTTTGTTAGGACACCAGGTGGATTGACTGCTGGGTTCATGGGGAAATATCAAACAACTCTACTAGATAATCCTAATGTGAAATTTTGAATCATTAACTCTTCAAATTTACCGAACTCGCTCGCAATCAATGCAAAGAGCCTGGATGATGGAATCTTAACCCATAAGTGGTTAAAAACTATTGAAACAGTACATGATCCCCAACCAGATGTGTGTGACCAGCCCCTGCCAGATCCAGAGTGGAAGCTCTTTACAACTGGGAGCAGTTCTATGGAACAATATTGCTGATGTGCAAGATACAAAGTGGTGATACTCCAGGAAACCATAGAAGCCAAACCCCTCCTAGTAAGGACCTCCAGCACAGAAGGCTGAATTGATAGCCCTAGCCTGAGCCTTAGAACTCTCTGAAGGTAAGAGGGTAAACATATCTACAGATTTGAAGTATGCCTTCGTGATTCTACATGCACATGAGGCCCTATGGAAAGAAAGGGGGTTCCTCACAGCCAGCAACAAAGATATTAAACACCTCACCCACTAGTGATCTCAACCTTGCTGAAAGCAGTAGATTTGCCAGCAATGATAATTGTGATGTATTGTCCCAGCCACCAAGGAGATGGATTTGAAATTATAGAAGGCAATAGAGCAGCTAACTGTGAAACTAAAGCCACTGTTCGTTTAGCACCCCAAGGTGTACTCATATACCTCTTATGGATTTACCTCTATTTGTTCCCAAATAGACCTACCAGGATGATGGCCCATGAATGGGGATTTACTAACTTCAACCTCAACTCCACTTGGAGAACAATTCACTCTTCCCAGATGATACTCTTCCCAGAGACCAGAGTCTATCCAGTGTTGAAACTTCTACATGAGTGATATCACTGTGGTAGGGATTCCTCTCTAGAGTTCATGTGCCCTTATTTAAAGGGCCCCTATCTGCATAGGGTGTCTCAACAGATCACCCAAGTTTGCCATTTATGCACCAAGAATAATCCCACGACTGATTCACCCTAGAACCACTGGAGTTCAATATGAGGGCAAGTGCCCTTTTTAAGATTGGTAAGTAGATTTTACCTACATGCTCAGGACCACTGCAATTATAGGTATCTTTGTGGATACTTTAGAGGAATGAATAGATAGATTTATTCCCCACTAGGATGAAAAGCTCTGGAGGTTGCCCAACAATTGTTGAAGGAAATAATTTCTCACTTTTGATTGCCCAACTATATTCAGAATAAGGGGACTGCATTTGTTTCAGAAGTCACTGAGAAAGTAAGTTGTAACTTGTGGATTACTTGGTAACTACACACTACCTGGAGACAACAATCTGTAGGAAATACTGAGAAAATGAATCACAACCTAGAGAAGACCTTAGTACAACTATGCCAAGAACCTATCTATGTTGGGACCAGGTGTTGTTCATTGACCTCCTCTCTAAAAGTGACTCCTAGAAGTGGGTTATGTTTAAGTTCCTTTGAATTTTTTTTTGGAAGACCATTCCAGGCTTCAATTTCTAATACTTCACTAATCATAGAATGAAAATGTAGACTTCATTATATTGCTGAAATTGATTGGAATGTCTTCATTCCGATATTCAAGTTGAACTTGCACAGAAGACAAGAGCCTACCACTTTGCCTGCAGTGTTCCAGAGACCTCCAAGGAAGGTAGGGGCACTTACCTCCACTGGAAGACCTGAGATACTGGAGAGAAAAGCCTTAGGAATCTCAAGAAGAGGAAAATCGTACAAAGGCATGACTCCTAAAATCTGGACTGACTAAATGTGAGAGTTCAATCTAAGATCCCTTATGGAAAGTTTCAACAAAACCAATCAAAACTTTTCTTAATTATTATTCTCTGTGAGTTTATGCAAAAATAGACCAAATGTATCAGAATTAGATCAAGTTTACAAATACAGCATACTTGCTGTACCACTTGATAGAATTGGGATGAAGGTGGAGAGAAAATGATTTTAATATTAATCTCTCTTAACCGTGTTTTTGAGATTGTTTTTCTTTTCCTTTTTTCCTACTCTTTTCTCATTTTTAGCTTGGACTGATTGACCATTTTATAGAATTGGGAGACTGCCACTCTGGGTAAGCATGGATAATACCTCATGATTGTTATTTCCTTTAATACACTATAATCCCAAAGAAAACCATTTTTCTGAGGCTACACCCCAGCATCCAGACATCTGATTTTCACCAGCATAGAAGTGGTGAAAAAAAATTGAAAGTGGGTGATTTGTAAGAGGAACAGAGTAAAGCAAACTTCAAGCCAGTGGGTGGAGCTCATAGCCAACTTGATGGAAAAAGATAAAGATTTCCAGGCTCCACCATTTGACTTCCTGAAGAGAGACTGCTGGGAACAAGGGGCAGAGCAGGGACTCTAGATTGACCTTAAAAGAATGGAGACAGTTGGGCCTCACTCTCTTGCTTTTCCAGTTTTGGCTTGAACACTGGTATCAGCTCAGATGGCACTGCTGGCAGGACAGATGGCATCCTGCCACATGCTGGCCAATAAATCTTCCCCTCCTCTCCCTCTGCCTCACCCTTATTTTCCCCTCCCTTCCTTCTTTCCACACCCCCTATAAATAAACCTTTTTAAAAATTTCTCTCTGCATGTCTGCCTTTGAGTCTTGTGTTAAGTGTGCAGGTGAGGACCACACCTGGGCCATCCCCATCTCCCCCAAGGTTAGTATGTGGCAACACATCTTGGTTGCAACATTTTCTCACAGTCTTTATTTTTTTTTAATATATATTTTTATTGTTATTTATGTCTTTTACATTTTGTATTCCCCTTTGGTAGCCCACCACCAATTCACCCGTGATCCATCTCCATGGTCCCTTGTGTTCTTTTCTATTCTATTTTGTGCCCTTTTCCTTCCCTCCCTCCGCCTCCCTCCTC
>PVIJ01020251.1:0-21405 GCA_004024925.1 Scalopus aquaticus | reverse complement strand
CGTTGCGAGTTCGATGCCGGACTAGGGAGAACCCCACATGGTGCGGCAGACCTCTCCTGCCTCGCCCACTGCTCCTCTCAGCAGTGTATTTCTGATCTGCCTGTTCTGCTCCCCACTCTGTCTCTGGTGAACCCTCTCGCCGCCCCATGCCTCTAGCCTGTACCCCAGCTTGTATGTATAAATAAATAAATCTTAAAAAAAAAAAGAAATGCTAAAGCTTATCTTTTGTTTCAACCAGAGAATTTACCTCATGATAAGTCTTCAAGTTCTATAAAAAGGAAACTGCGGCAGAGTTCATTGTTGGGGCAGAGAGGAAATATGTAGATTTAAGTGTTCTTTAGAAAAGTAGTTCAAACACCTTCACACCAGAGATTAATTTTCTGCCATTCATTCATGCAATCAGTATTTATTGGTTACAGACTATGTATCATCCGAGGCTTTAGTGGGCAGTTACAACTGTGTGCAGAATAGACACGGTTCCTTAAAGAACATTCCAAAGAGGAAGACTCTAGGAAAATAAGTGAGCATGCGGTCAGTCAGATAATAAAGACTAAGAAAACTGTGTAGGAAATGACATTGACTGGGAAAAAGCTAAAGGGAATTCAGTAGGGAGGGTATTATTTTATATAATAGAGAAGGGCTCACTTTATACATTTAAGCAGAAAGTAAGGGACAAAGCCATGTATATTTCTGAAAGATCATTCTAAGCAGAATCTCACAGGTACATGCTGATTTTGGAAGAAAAGCAAGGGAAGCACTGTGAGTGTGTGGAAAGGGTAGAAGTGATATAATGAAGCTGGGGCTTACTTTCAACAGTATCACATAGAGTCAGAATGTGTCAGTTCAGGATCAGACAGTGAGCTTTTTCAAAAGATGGAGCAATAAATAATCTATGGCATCACAGTATCAACAGGTATCACCTGTAAGTGCCTCCAAGGACACTACTTCTCCCCTCTCCTACATATTCTTACAAAAAACGTTTCATCCTCTCCCACTCAGCTGAACCGCAGGGTAATAGTTTTCATAAGAGATGATACTTTATCATCTGGGGATATATATTGTTCCCTGTATCTTTGCTCTCTACCCAAATTGATGGCAAAGCTAAAGGTAATTCTGTACTGCACTTTATGGAGTCTATATTCTAAGGGATTAGAGCAATTATTAAATACGAGACTATTTTTCAATCCAGAGCTCCTTGGCAAATTCTCTTAAGACTTATTACATCACCCTGTACCACTCTCTGTTGCTACTACTTAAAAATGTATGGAGAAGTTATAAGGAATGCATTTACCCAATGTTCATGTAAGCACCGAAATAACCCACTCCAGCCCGAGTACATCAGCGAATGCATAGGTTTTCAAAAATTCATCTGGATCGTAATGTCAGCCAACATCCTGGACTGCACAATGGCAGAATGAATCTCTATAAACAAGGAACAGAAATTGCAGAAGCATATTGATAACGAAATAGCATCTATTAATTTGAAAAGTAGACCCAAATCATCTATTTTATAATGCCAAGACTTCTTTGTTCCCATATGGATAAGTAAACTTGCTTGAAAAACTGCCTATCAGATGTCAGAAATGTCTAATCAAATCCTTTTCCTCAGGGTGTTTGGCTGTTGAAACACACAGAGATTGTGCCTCATATGTTATAGGTGTGTCCTCCTTGATCATTCATATCCCCTGCTCCTTCAGTCTTCCCTTCAACTTCAGTTTGCCATCATCTGTCCATTGAGTCTGCCATTTGAAAAAGCTCAAATAAAACCTCAGCCAGTCAAATCTCTCTCCATGTGCAGTGGACACTCTTCTCAATCGGCCTTCTCTGCAGGAAATGGTAATGAGTTGCTCTTTTGATGAATTCTGATGTGTTTTCCTTCCCTTGTGAATATTTCATACTAATTAATCTGTTTCTTTTGATTGCCTGCATAGAACATGAGGATATTTTTCTAGTAGTGATTGCATAGAATAAGATAAAAATTAAAAAATCCTATTAAGATTCCAGGTCTGAGAGGTAATAAAGGTCATAAACTAACCTGTAGCAAGAAGAAAATAAATGCAGATTTGCTCTGGGAGTCTCCGGGTGATGAGGTGAAGAAATGAACTCCAGAGAGCTTGTCTCCCAAGGAGACTACTGGTTTCCTTCTTGCTCCTTCCTATGCTGAGGTACCCACCAAGGTGCGTTTTATGTGATGGCTGATTTACCAAAGCTCCTCCCTGCTTTTCTCTCCTCTCCATCTGGCTTTAACATTGGGGTTCAGGTAAAGTAACTGGCATGTGGTCAAATTTTTCTAAACATAGTAATTGTGTTGGTCTCACAAAGACTAATTAAGTCAAAGGTACAAAAAAGCCTGGAAGGATCCGTAGAGACTGAGTCAAATGGCTTTTAGGAACAATTTTTCAGATCTTCGATACATCGTCTCCTATAAAGATTATTGCAAACTCATTATGACTGAAAATGTTTGGGAAGACCTTTAACTTCCTCTTACTGATTATGTAAACATTCCATCTTTTTATGGAATCTGCAATGTTTCGAATATCAGGGAATGTAAACTCAGTTCATACAATTTTGGTCCATTTGTTTTCGTTCTTCAGGTGAATCTGATCAATATCCTTCCTTATGCTTTTCTGTTTTTTTTTTGTTGAAAGAAATCTTGAATATTATAAATTTCATGCATTTCCCACATATTTTCTATTATTTTGACATGCGCTTTTAGAAACTGCATAGATTTTACTTGCATTTCTGTCAAGTGAAGTATATTTCTCCCTCTGTAGCTACTGGCTCTTGGGTCATACTCATAGTCTTCCCTATCTCAAGTTTGAAAAATTATTCATCTATACAAGTTACTTTTCATATGTTTTAATTTAATTCTGGTATTTCCAGAGTTTATTTGGTACATGGTGGATACAATACTTGGATGTGATCCTTGGGTTCGAATGCTCCAGGTGCCTCTGCTCGTTGCTTTGAATGCCACCTTCACAATGGCCTTAATATTTACAAATTTGGTTTTACTGTAGGTCTCTAGTTTTGGTTCCACTAATGCATCTTATATTCAGATATCAAACCCCTCTGTTTAACTTTGGCTCTTGAAAGGATTTTTTCGTATTTCTATGTGTGGGCCTTAATTATTACTTGTCTTTTTCAATATTTTCTTCACTTTTTCTATCACGTTTATTTTTCTAGAGGAACTTGGATTAAATTCTTTGCCCCCCATTAGATTCAGCACTAGCAGCCTAAGGTATGTCTCCCTTTTATAAAAATAGGAGCAAAACCTTCAATTAATGGAGAAAATTATTTCTCTTCAGTATTTGGCCTTCTCCATGACTGGATAATGGACAGTTGACTGAGCCTCGTGTTGTTCAGTCTGGATGTCCTTATTCCCTGCAGGTGAGTCCTGCAGGCCCAATGACCAGTGTGTACAAATGACCAGTGTGGTCTGCATCTTTTCTCAGGAATGACAGCCTATACCCTGCTTCTGAGTGTCACCCCCACTATTTGCACAATTCCATAGTCATAGAGCATGTCAGGAGGTGTACCAGGTACTTAGCAAATACATCAGATTTCTGGTTAGGGACACTCAGGTCGATGCTGGTCACTCTACCCACTGCAGAATCCATGACTATCAAAGAGCACTGCTCTTACTCAGGGCACAGTCACAATTTCCATGTGGTGCTGACATCGTTGGAGTCTTCCCCCATCTCTCCAGGAGAAAGGGTAGGGTCACTCATAGAACCCTGCGGACATGTGTCCCAAGTCTGCTTCCTTAGTTATTTTGGGACTGTGTATAATAATTTAATGAACCAGAGGCACTTGGTCCTAGGCAGTCACACTCATGGCCTCATTCTTGACAGAGCAGTCAACTGTGAAAGACCCCGGACAAAACTGGTGATTTCCAAAGAGAACCAGGAGCTAGGAAGTCCCCAGTCTAGATGTTACGTGGTTGCATGTAAATTTCTTAGGTCCACTTACCTTGATTTAGTTCTTTGTCTAAGCACTCTTCTTCAGATTCTGGATATTCTTTCCTACAAACAAATTACTCCAGTGAATGACATGTAGGTTGATATCAAAAGGAAGAGTATCAAGCAGGGAAAGCAGTAAGAAATTTAACTACTTTGAAATCAAATCAGTTTCTACACATCCTCATATTGTGCTAGTGAGAAATCAGAGTCTACACAGGATTTCCAAAGAGTGACTTCTAACTCTTGATATGATCTTAAATCATAGTCATATTTAGTGTTTGTCAGTGGCGATACATGAGGGAAATGTGCCTGTGAGCTCAGTGCCATTGCAGGTACCAGTAACCATGTGAGAAACAAAGCAAAAGGAGTGACAATATGCATGCCCTGTGCATGCTTATTTGCCAACCAGTTCTGGATTTATAATCAAATGAAGGACAAGGACCAATTAATTCATTTGAGGAGTAAATTGAGGCCAGATAATATGAGAATTAATAAAATCTTTCAGAAAGTTTGGAGTCAACTGAGAAACTTCTAGATGGAGTTAATCTTGTGGAATTTTTACCAAAGATCAATTTTAAGAACAGGTTTAGGGTTGGTTGAGGTTCTTATCACATATCAGTTATTTATTTATTTGAGTAGACAATGGAGGCTCTTGGTGGGAGATTTCGATTGTGTAGAAGGCTAGAACTTCAAACTGTAAACCACCTGGTTTTCCTCTCTGGGGTAAGCACTGTTACTAGTTTCTTGGGTAAGGACATTCACACATAAACACTTATGTATTCTTTTGTTCTTTCATGAATGTTACTCTATACACCACACGTTACTTTTTAATTAATCATATCTTTTGGTGAGCACAGAGTGAGCGAATTGTACTTCTCTGGATTCACATGTGCATTTTAGGAAGAAGTTCATTTTGGAGAACTTAAAACTGGATGATATATTAAAGCCTTGATTTTGAATTGATCTGGAAATTTTTAAAATGTGGAGAATGAACGTATTTGTTAATGACTGAGAGTTACTAGAAAATATTTGAGGTTCGTTTAAGATTTCATCCAAGTTCTAGTTGACAGGATGGATTTGAACAATCTGTGGTACAAAATAAACTTATTTTCCACTCTGACCTGACGGGGAAAAAGTGATCTGAAAAAATAGTTGTGTGTGTTCACCGATTCTTTCAGGTTGGACAGTTAATCATTTCCAAGTTTATTTTTATCAACAGTGTAAGGCAAGAATCTCACAGAAGGACATCTATAGGTAAACTCCTAGAAGTATGTTACAAGACTAAAGGGCATTTAAAAAGGATTGGTGAAAAGTTTTTATATTAAAATTATACAATGTTATCCTAGTGCCAACAAACTCGAGGATGCCTGTCTTTCTATATTCTTGATAGTGTAGACAGCATTAGCAGGATGCATTTTGTAATCTTAATTTTGTAAAGGCAGCTGCAAAAGGCACTTCATTACCCTGTAAAACTGCTCCTGTCTCAGAATTCTGCCACCACGTGGAAGTGCTATAACTGTGTCAGTGAGGAAGACACATTCTCAGAGATTCGAACAGTAAGGCCTTTCTACCCACCTGCTATTTCCTTATTTTTCTTTTTCTAAGTCTCTTTCCAACCTGGTACAAATCCTGCAGTTTCACAATTCACAAAATTGCTATTCTGGAAAAGAAAGGGATAAATTTTTATTTTATTTAAATGACCTGAATATGACAATTTATATTCCATGTGCTAATGGATACATTCTCAGATATGTTTAAATCAAACATTTATATTCTGGTTTTTATTATTTATATATTTAGTTATAAATCTGGAAGATTTGTATGTTTATTTGAACTTGTTTCTGTTCGTCCTCAGGTAACAGACTCCCGCTAGGTGTTTTTTACAAAGGGTAGGGGTGTGTGTATGCGCGCGCGCGAGTGTATTGAATAGAAAAATAAATTTGCTAGAAATCTAAGATCTAAAATGACTAGGAAGGGAATCCTGAGGGTGGCCCCAATAGGAGGGTGCTAAAGCACACCAAAAGGGGCAAAGGAATAATTTAGTAAAGGGACTTACAGGTGGGGAACTAAATGGGCAGTGGAAGGGTTGAGGACACAACCCAGTGAGCTGGCTCCTTAAAGGGATGAGCAGGAGGCAGCACTCTTCCCTTAGACCGCTCTGTAACAGGTGCAACAGAGCCCCAGCTTCCCTGGGAAGCTGTGACTCATCAAGGGGGTTTGCAGGGGCAGGTCCCCGTGACTCTTCCAGCTCTTATCCTGGCCACTGTGTTAAGCGACGGCGTGGATTGCGTGCGTGGGAATCAGCACTTCTTCAGTCAGGTGTCTGGGTCACCTTCTCCAGTTTTCAAGGCTGGAGTGCAGATGAGCAGGAAAGGGTTTTGCAGAGAGTAGATGGAACGTGGATCCACGTGAAGGCAGAGGTTAGGCGGAGGGCAGATATGGAGGTTGGATGGAGCCTAGGAAGGCGCCAGGGGTGTTATTACCACGAAGAGACTTGCCTGTTTAAGGGGACAATCAGATGATGTGTCAGGCTCAGATGTTCTTTCTTGGTCCAGTGCTGTGAACAGTAAACCTTGAGTTACTTCTTGTGTTGGACTGGGTCACAAGCTCTCTCAGTGATGACTGGTAGTGGAGGTGATGGCAGTGCTTCCAGGTGTAGTGAAATAGTAGGGAATCTACAGTTACTGTAAGGAGAGTTCTGGATGAAGGACAGTAGTTGGCTAAGAGCAAATCGGTCAGACAATGGTGTTTGGAAGCTCCAGTCACAGTTTCTCCAGTCTAGTTATTTATTGATTTAAAGTCTTCCTTATCTACCACTTCATATGTAATTAACTTTCAGTCCATTTTTTTTTTTATAAATTCCAAGGTTTTGAAACAAGCTAAATTCCAACGTTAGGTGGATTGCTGAAGTAAGTTTTGGAAGTCTCTTGAGAAAGTGCTATGGTGTGTTCTAGCATTCACAGAAACATTGTTTGGATATTGAAACACATCAACAAGAATCGGAAAGACTGGACACCAGTCTGCTCACAGTAGTTGTCTCCGCACTTCTTTCAGGTTTCTGCTGAAATATTCTTTGGAGAATCCTTCTCTGACTATTCTGTTTAAAAAGGCAATCCCCATTTCATCCCCATCCTTACGCAAGATCATCATCTATTTCCTTGCCTTGTTTTATTTTTCCTCCTGGTCCTTTTTCTCCTTGGCATTGTTTTCATCTATCTGTTTGGTGTCTGCCCCTCCCCAGGTTTCGTAGCTCCACAGAGGCACGGACTTTGGCTTTCTGATTTCCTATTGTATCCTTAGTGCCCAAGACAGGACCTGAGCTCAGGACATGTTTTGGACTGATGAACGGATAAATGAATGACCAAAATTATATAAATGAAAAATGCTGCCAGTACAGGGTGTTTCTTTTGGGTTCAGAGTAGGTTCGTGATTCACCTGGTTTTGTCTGCTCATTAAGCAGGATCCCAAAGTCAGCCAAAGGAAAGGTTTTCTCGGCAGAGAAGAACCTAGTCATTATTTGAATTCTATCCAGCTGGACACTGAGCTATGTGCCACCCACAGTGATAGCCAGTTAAAACTTGAAATCTGGGATTCCCTGTTACAAAAATGTCCTTGCCTGAGTGTGGAGCTGCTTTGTGGAGGACAGTGCAAGGCAGCTGGCGCCCCTCCCACAGGACTGGGGTTACTGATTGACACTGGTTTCCCTCAAGGCTTTGGAACTAGTGACAGCAGACTGTGATTCCACCATTGATTCACTCTGGGTGTTCCTGGTTCTTAATCCCTACTCACTGTGGTGCCTCAGGCCAGCCAGCTTCACGTATCTGTTTCATCACCCCTGACATGAAGGGAAATTATGCTTCCTGACATCTAAATGCTTTTCTATAGGGTAATTGTTTCATGTTTCAAATCGTTTAACTTTTATAAGTGTTATTATTTTGAAATGGATTCCTTCAAAGATTCAGGGAAATCCGCAAGTCCACAATACTAAGCTTATGATGTGTCTCCCGCGCCCAGTACTGCCCTCCGGCGTGGGCCTGCTCCCCGGAGTTATTTAGTCAGCAGTTTGTTGAGCTTTCACTGGGTGCAGTTCCTGCTGGGTGTTGTCTGAGAACTAAGAGAGGGTGAAGGCTTTCTCATGCCTCACCAAAGGATCCATTTGTTCTGAGGGGCTCTCTGGAGTGGACCCAGTCATGCTTAGCGATGAATGCAACTGAGTGTGTGAACTTGTTTGGGGCTTCCTAGTGGAGCCTTAGAGTTTACTCCTCCCGACAGGACAGACCCTAGAGTCCATTTCTAGTTCTGGCTTTACAAAAACCTTGAGTAGTTCCCTACCCTATAGCCTGAGACAGTTAGAGCGATGCAAGGACAACAGAATAGTCCTTAGCAGATCCCTGGATTCCCACAAGACTGCTTTGTGCAAATAAATGATTTTGGATCTGGAAAAGTGCTGGGGTATTTTGATCCTATGTCTTCCTTTCCAATAAAACCTTTTTTTCTAGGTCAGTTCAATGATTTTTTGCTTTCTTAACTTTCCTAATACAGCTTATTAAAATTAAACATTTGGTGGACATTTTCAGTGTACTAGAGAACTCTAACCTTGGGAGCATAACTCTTGTTACGGCAACTTTCCCAGAGAAATCAGGCGGCACTCAGAGAAGTGGAGGGAGAGAGATTTGTCACACTGGCGGGCCCAGTGGGCTAACTCCCCAAAATCTGAGCTCCAAGTTACAGGAATTGCAGGTTTTTATACAATTTATGTAAAGAAAATTACCTACCCCATCCATCATAAACTTTATTTTGGACAAGCAGTACAGCACAGAGACTTTCCCAGCAACTTTCCGCCCCAGCAAGCAGCAGTATCTAAGCAGTGAACTTAGCAACTTTAGCAACTTTCATTTCCAAGCAGCAGTATCTAAGCAGTGAACTTAACAACTTTAGCAACTTTCATTTCCAAGCAGCAAACTTAGGAACTTCCTACTTCACTCTGACTCTGAAAACTGTTAGACTAATTAATCTAAGAAGGCAAAGTGTGCATAGTTTAAAGCAGGATAAAGTATCTTTGCTGGGCATTTCCGAGGTTAGGCTTGGATAAACATATACATGTGCCAGGGGGGTTTCTGTGGCCCATGCCGTCTCAATAGTGTTATGCATGCCTTTTGTCAGACATCAAGATTGGGATTGTATTTCAGACCTCCTTGGGAGTATAGGAAGGCAGCAAAAGTCATATTAATCATGTTAGTCATAACAATATCTGACACTTAAAAGACACAGCGCTAAGACATGCTGCTCAAGCTTTAGTCATTTTATTGTCACAATTTCTCTGCGAGGTATTGACTATTAGCCACTTGTCCTAGAGGAAGACACGGACACTTATCTGTGTGAGGCAACTTGCCTGTGTGACATAGCAGTGAGAGGGAGGACTGGGATTTGAACCCAGTGGCTCTGACTCTGGAGGCTACCAGTGTCTGTGCATGTTGAGCCCTCTCACCATTTACATTTTTGGGAAATGAGAGTGAAAGAAGCATTAAGAATTGTTACCGGAACCAAGCTGCCTTAGCAGCTTGGGTGCCTGCAGGAGCGCTGGGGCCTCTTATCCCGCTGCTCCGGAGTCAGTTATAGCAGTTGCTCCTGCCCAGTAACTGCGTTTTTTTGTATGGACCAATCAGGTGCTAGGAGCTGATGGGTCAGTCCAATCAGCTCCAGGATTGAACATGGTCCAATCAGACTTATGGATGGGACTCTGGGAGAGGATATAAGCCAGGACTGGAGGGACCGAAAGGAAAAAAAGATGGAAGGAGAAGAAAAAGATTGAACCAAAGAGGGGGGAAAAGATTGAACCGAACAGGAGAAGACACGACACGACCAGCCCCCAGGAGAAGAAAGACAACGGTTCCAGACTCCGGAGAGAGAAGAGAGAAGTCAGTTCCTGGCCTCTGAGAAGAGAAGAAAGAAGAAAAGAAGCACCAGCAGCTGCCCTCCGAAGAGGAAGAGAAGCCGAAGGACTCTGAAGAGACTGGGCCTCCGGTCCTGTCTCTGATGTAGCCTGAAAGGAGCCCCAGAGGCCTGCGCCTGGTGTCTCAGAGGCCTGTTTGGTGGCCTAACCCAGCACCTCCCAAGGAGCTGCCGTCCCCGATGCGTTCTGGGTGAGGCGGCCCTCACCTGAGGCTGCAGTGAGCTCTCTGTTTCCCCCCGTTTGTACAATAAACCCCATGTTTGCTGTTGTTGTTCCTGTAGCCTGAAGTCTCCTGCAATTGTGCGCACGGCTGAGAACCCACAGGCAGTGACCTGTCCTCTCAGCAGGCACTGTCCTTTGTTGTATTTGGCCTTTTGGGGCTTTTTGGTCGCTCTTGCCGCAGAGCCTGGGCATTTGAGGCCAGTTCTGCCCGATTTCAGTTGGCGACCACGAAGGGACTAGACACCCCTCTTGCCTGATTTCAGTTGGCGAGCCAGCCAGGAGCAGACACCCGTGGTTGATCAGCCCAAGGATCTTCACCTGGCGTTGGTCACTTTAAAGCGCAAAAACAATTGCAAGACAGCTGATAGGATTTGATTTGGGTAACATGGGTTCAACTGTTAGTTTGGGAGGCCTCCACTTCTCCTCCACCTCCTTCTCCTGCTTCATCTGTCATTGGTTCTGGGTTGGCAGGTATTATAAGGGCTGGTGTCAACAGGGTAATGTTAATACCGTTGGAATTCATATGGGCATATAGACGGAGCCCATTTATTGGTACAAATTTTGGATTTTTGGTTCTGGGGTTCCTCTTAGGTACAGTAATACAAATGCTATTTGGTGGAAAGGGAGGTGATATTGTAAAGATGTAAGAGCAGATACAGAAACTGCAAGAGCAGATACAGGTTGTTCTCCAGAAATTGGATTTGGGGAAGGTGGATGTTCATTTGATGGCCCAGAGGAAAGGGGACCAGCCTTTCCCTGATAGCGGTAACAGGGAGGCACAGGAGGAGGAGGACCGCCACTTAATGGAAACTTTGAATCCACCAGCGGAGAATCCCTCCTATGCGGCCAGTGCACCTCCTGAGGAGGCCGTGAAAGCTCCATCAGCCTCACCTACTCCGAGCAATAAGACGTCCCCTTCTCGTACTAGACGAGGCACTCAGTTTGGTCAAGGGGATTGCTCTGGAGCAGGACAGTTCCCTCTTCGTCAATTCCCAGTGGGGGGATTGAACGAAGGGGGCCAGCCTGCTGGGTATTATTGGTCCTATAACCCCTTTTCCCCAGGGGATCTCTTAAACTGGAAAAGCTCCGTCCCTTCATATCGGCAAGACCCTCAAAAGATGGCAGATTTGTTTGCCTCAATTTTTGCCTCCCATTGGCCAAGTTGGGCAGACATACAATCTATGTTAAATACATTGCTCACTTGTGATGAGCGAAGGATGGTCTTGGGAAAAGCTAGGGAAGAAGCTGGTTGTCTCCATTTGGAGGATGTAGGTAAACCAAGCTTGGAGGAGGCAGTTCCTTTGGTCGACCCTAACTGGGATCCAAATGAAGGGGACATGGAAATGTTGAAGCACTATCAAAAGTGCCTGTTAGTAGGGCTAAGGCAGGGGATCCCAAAACAAAAGAGTTTTGGAAAAATCCTTGAAGTACATCAGAAGGTTAACGAAGATCCTTCTGAATTCTTCGAAAGAATTATGCAGGCATACAGCAGTTACACAGATGTGAACCCTGATGCTCCTGAAAACTCAAGAATGGTAAATATGACCTTTATTGCCCAGAGTACTCCTAATATAAGGAGGAAGTTAACTAAGATTGAGGGTGCTGTAGAAATGACTCCTTCCCAGTTAGTAGACATTGCATTTAAGGTCTACAATGGGAGAGAGGAAAGGAGACCTAGGCCTGCGATGGTATTTGTGGAAAGAGCATAGCACAGGGTTCAGAAGGAAAAGAGAAGGGGCAATAAGAGAACCTCTAAGGAGAGATCAATGTGCATATTGCAGAGAGGAAGGCCACTGGAAAAATAGATGTCCTTGGTTAGAAACAAGAAAGGGGAGAAGGTATGAGAAAAATGTGGAAAAGGAAAAGAGGTCCATAAAAGCTCAGAATGGGGATTCATGTAAACATTGCACAACTGAAAATGGGCAAAATAGGAGAAATGAAAGACCAAGGAAGGAAGAGAAAAGGCAAATGGTGGTTAAGGAGGGTTGTTCAGATGAGGAATAGAGGTGCCCAGGGGTTCCATTTGATATGAAAAGGTCTATTGCAATAACCCCCTTGGAGCCCCGGGTAACACTTAAAATATTTGTTTAAGAAAAAGAAAAAGACTAATCTTTCTCTCTTGGAAATGTAGATTTAAAATAGTTGGTTTGACAACAATGTAGCTGTTATTTAATGGCCTGGTCCTCATGGTGTTGCCTTTTGTATTATGTAATGTTTTAACTTGTATGAGAGTAAGTTGTACTTTTTGTATTGTGTAACATAGTGTCCTTGTAGTTAATAGATGTAACTTGTAATTGTAGGTAGTAACTTCTATAATGTATAATATTGTACTATTTTTAGCTAAGACAATAGTGAGGCTTGTGCTAGTGATCACCATAGAAAAGGTGACAAAAATTGAAAGTGGGGAATTGTTACCGGAACCAAGCTGCCTTAGCAGCTTGGGTGCCTGCAGGAGCGGTGGGGGACTCCGCTGCTCTGGAGTCAGTTATAGCAGTTGCTCCTGCCCAGTAACTGCCGTTTTTTGTATGGACCAATCAGGTGCTAGGAGCTGATGGGTCGGTCCAATCAGCTCCAGGATTGAACATGGTCCAATCAGACTTATGGATGGGACTCTGGGAGAGGATATAAGCCAGGACTGGAGGGACCGAAAGGAAAAAAAGATGGAAGGAGAAGAAAAAGATTGAACCGAAGAGGGGGGAAAAGATTGAACCGAACAGGAGAAGACACGACACGACCAGCCCCCAGGAGAAGAAAGACGACGGTTCCAGACTCCAGAGAGAGAATAGAGAAGTCAGTTCCTGGCCTCTGAGAAGAGAAGAAAGAAGAAAAGAAGCACCAGCAGCCGCCCTCCGAAGAGGAAGAGAAGCCGAAGGACTCTGAAGAGACTGGGCCTCCGGTCCTGTCTCTGACGTAGCCTGAAAGGAGCCCCAGAGGCCTGCGCCTGGTGTCTCAGAGACCTGTTTGGTGGCCTAACCCAGCACCTCCCAAGGAGCTGCCGTCCCCGATGCGTTCTGGGTGAGGCGGCCCTCACCTGAGGCTGCAGTTAGCTCTCTGTTTCCCCCCGTTTGTACAATAAACCCCATGTTTGCTGTTGTTCCTGTAGCCTGAAGTCTCCTGCAATTGTGCGCATGGCTGAGAACCCACAGGCAGTGACCTGTCCTCTCAGCAGGCACTGTCCTTTGTTGTATTTGGCCTTTTGGGGCTTTTTGGTCGCTCTTGCCGCAGAGCCTGGGCATTTGAGGCCAGTTCTGCCCGATTTCAGTTGGCGACCACGAAGGGACTAGACACACCTTCTGCCCGATTTCAGAATGATGCTACTACAACTTTTTTTTTTTTTTAGAATTTTTTAAAAATATTTATTTATTTATACATATAGCTGGGGTACAGGCCAGAGGTGTGGAGTGGCGAGAGGCTTCACCAGAGACAGAGTGGGGAGCAGAATAGGCAAATCAGAAATACACCGCTGAGGAGAGCAGCGGGCGAGGCAGGAGAGGTCTGCCGCACCATGTGGGACTCTCCCCGGCTGGGCGTCGAACTCGCATAGCTGCTGCAGACAGCTCCACAGCGCAGTGCTTAACCGCTGCGCCACCAGGGAGGCCCCTGATGCTACTACAACTTTACTAAAGGGCTGAGATGGGGTAACTGAAAGCTATTTAAGAAGTGCCCTATATTGTATGGATTTTTGCTGTAATGATGAAATGTTAAAATATTATTTACTATAGATGAAGAAATTCAAAGGCTCACAAAAGAAAGAAAAAAGGAATACTTATCGCCAACCACCAGCACCATGGAGTTTCGTTTAAAATGGCGCTGGCTTTCATGAGCTCTTCCTCCCCTTTGCCACTCTGACTCAAAACCTACCAGCCACTTCATGGTGCTTTTGAGGTGGCTAAAGGATTCCCCAGGCTTTTTCTGCACTGAATCATAAATAGTAATTCTCAGAAAATAGTGGCTTTGAACTAGCAGTGGTGGGGACCTGAGTGCTGGACGTGTTGTCTAGAGTGAGGAGGTACCCTAAGAAGTCGGTGTCCGAAGAGCTCGACAGGGAGGCAAAAATAGGCAGATGTTCTAGACTTGTAGTATCTCATGTACTTCATTGATTCAGATCGTTAGTGTTGGAAATTAAAAAAAAAGGTAGAACTGTAAGACAGGAAGGGTGCCTAATAAATCACTGGGTGATTTACTGGAAACTGAGCAAATAAACCTGCTTTTCCAGTTTTGTTCTGAGAAGAGCTGGCACCAGGACAGGAGGACGATGTAAGCCAAGCTCAAGTGGGCATTTGGGACAACAAATGTCAGTGCTAGTGGCTTGCTTAGGTTGTTGACATCAGTCCCTACACAAACAATGTGTCTGGATGCATGCACAAACAATGAATGCATCCAGACACACCCCTGGCAGTGGGGCTTAGTGTCCCTTATCCCATTAGGGCCAGCAAGGACCTGGGAAGGGACTCACCTTCAGGTGACAGTCTATAACGATGACCTCTGACCTTGGGATCAGGAGGCAGAAAATTATATGTAGTATATTTAATTAATGAGCCTACTTTGAAATGGGGAAGTGTCTCTGATTTTACGGAAGGTGTAGTTTTATGTATTCTCTGTTTACAAGTCATTGCCAGATGAGTGATCTTCAAAGAGAGGGCAGGGAGTGCAACGACCCACTGGGAGCAAGAGGAAATATTCTAAGAAACACATTAATCTAGACTGTATTTAGTGTATGAGTGGACACCTGCACAGATCCTGTGTCACAAAGTGGAGGCACATGATGGTGGGGGAGATCTGGAGGGTGTGGAGGGCTGCGGTGGCTGTGTTGGGCCATTGCTCTCAGCATCTTGTGGCCGGCAGATTTCCTGAACTGGGCTATATGGGTTCATTGATGATCTTGTTCCATGTCAACGAAACTAAACTAGCCTTCATGAAAGGACTTCTGACTTAAAAAAGATTATTGCCAAAACCCTTGATTGATGATAGTATTAACAATGGTAATAAGATAATGATGCTTGTTAATAACCAGTTCATGAGAAAGTCTGAGCTGACATTTTAATTGTGTGAATCTTCAACTGTCCCAGAGAGGTACAAAGCAATGGTGATATCATCAGATTTATCAAGTTCTTTTGTTTGATCTGTGCAGAGACACTCTTGAGAGGCCCCCCCTTCATAGGCCTCTCCTAGAATCTATTGGTGGCTTCTCCTTTTCATTTACAATAGGTTTTGACTTGTAAAGGGTGGGTTGTAACAGAGGTTGTCAAACTCACCTACAAGAGTGTTTTTCTTTACATTTTAAATAACAGGAAAATATTTCATAAAACATGAAGATTATGTAAAATTTAAATCTCATCATACTTAGACAAAGTTACATTAAAACACATTTGTGCTTAGTATTTTTTACATCTTCTTCGTGGCTGCTTTTTTGTACAACAGCAGGGTCGAGTACTTGCAATAGAGACCAGATGACCTGCAAAGTCAAAACCATTTATGATGTGGTCCTTTATGGGAATATTTTGACATCTCTTGTCTTATACACACAGGTTTTAGAATTCACATGTTATGTAAAATAAACACCTCAATATAAATTAAAAAAATTCATTGAAGAATTAGTGCATGAAATTGTTTACCTGAGTAATAGCAGATATCGTGCTAGGCACCTAGAATACACTGTAGAAACAGATTTTCTTTGTACCTCTTGGGGCTTCCATTCTAAAAGGGGGACTTCAATAATCAATCAACATGGTAAATACTGAATGTTGCACACTGGAAGATGATGAGTGATATGGGGAAAAAGAAAAAACAGAGGATGGTGCAACTGGTAGAGTAGGATTTGGTTGTGCCTTATTCTTTCATTTGTTAACCTTTATAATTTGTTATAATGTTTCCCTCTTCTGCAGTAGATGACTGGTCTCCTCCTTGATCATTTCCTGAATCAAGATGAGCTATAGAACACAAATGAATTAATGAACTGTAAGTCTTCTGTCTTCCTCTGACTAGCTGGAAAAAGAAACTATATAAAATATTCTAATCATTGGCATACCTACTTCCAGAAATATAATCTCTATAACAAAAATGCATGAGAGGAACTCCTTGGTGTGTCATGCACGTAATCTCTCTGAAATGGATGCTGGACACAGGTCAGATGTTTTTTTGATAAGATTAGATGGAAAGAAGCAACACCCAACATAGCTTCATATCAATGACAGTAGCTGATCTGGTAGCTAAGCTACTCTTCTGGCTCTCTTGAGCAACTATTACATTTTAATTACAATGGATGATGCGTTTGAGACCCCTCTTTAGGACTCATTCTGATCTCATGGGCACGTGCCAGCACGTGATGGTGACATCAACATGGCCGCCTGTGTCAACCAGGACCAGGCTGGAAAGGTTTGCTCAACCCAGCTAAGTCTTCGCTGTGGTTACCGTCTGTCCTCATTTCTGCAATCTATCCCTTCCAAGTTTACCAAGTGCCTCTTGATGCAGGCAACTCACTAAGCACCAGCAAAGGATACAAGTGAACAAAATGAAAGTGCAAGAAAGAAAAAGTAAAAGATACAATGCCAATATTTCAAGAACATGTACTGTAGAAGAACTACTCATAAAATGTGATGTTTCTTACATTTCTCATCCAGAAATCTTTCTTTAAATTTCTATTTCCTTAATTTAGAAGTATAAATTAGTGCCATTTATCTTGCCAATGAAAAATGTATTGAAACTGTCCACTAATAAGATCTTTGACTGGCATGGTCTTTGGACAGAGCTAGTACTTAGGACTTCATTTTTTAAATTTAATTCTGATAACATTTTGTTTTTCTCTTCACACACATCTGTTCCTGGAATACAGCTTAGTGAAAGCACTTTCCATAGACAGCCGTAATGTGATACGAGGGTCTTTTCAGGGATGCCTAGATGATTTTCTCCATTTTTTCCACCCCTGATCACTTTATTACTTAAATGACAATGTGATGCTCAAATTATTAAAGGTAACAAGGCATCACATCAACTGTTTTAAAGATAATAGTAATATTTGTGGGTGAGGAGGGAGAAAAATCTTTCAGTATTAAACACATGAAACAATTTTATGATTTAAATAGACTTTACCTAATGTAATAAGCATATTATATGGGGAAGAATTGGATACTTGAATCCCTTTCTATACTCTATTGAAAGCTGACATTTCATCATGATATTTATTAATAATTTTATGTTTGTAATACCATACTTTTGCTTTATTGTCTAATGTAGGGTGAGTATATATATATTTTTTTGTAAAATGCCAGGTAAATACTTGAGGCTATGTGGACCATATGGTCTGTGTCATGAAAACAGCCATGGGCAATAAGTAAACAAATGGCACAACCATATCCAAAAAACCTCATTTATCAGAAACAGACCATGGCTGGGACTGAATTTGATCCTATGTAACAGGTGGCTGAGGCTAAAGACTGTTACAGATGGTGCCCCCTAAAGGAGGTTGCTGGTGAGGATAGCCCCAGGGAAAATGCTTGAAAGTATTGCTTTGGGGTGATTATGATGGGAAATGCAAAGCAGCCCCCAGCATTCAGTCTTCTGGATTCAGGTTTTCAGATTCAGCATTTGGGGTCAGCAAATTGCAGCCCCCATCATATTGATCTTCCAGAAGGCTGTTATGGGCCTTTGAAAGTGGAGGCCTCCAGCAGCCAACCTCAGAGAGGAAAAGTTCGGAGGCTTTGCAAGTAGCTTAGTGACTAAAACTGTTCCTGGTTTTGCTGCTGTTACAGTCTGGTGGGGAAGGTAAAGACCTGGAGTAGGGTGCCTAGCTGAGCTGTGAGTATGGCTGTTCGTAGGCCATTTTGCCACTGCAGCTGCTGTTTTGAGTGTTGCTTGTCTGGTGCTGCTTTGAGACATCTCGGCAGCTCTGGGAGCATCATGCCATCTTGGGCATGTAGCCTATTGTTCAGCAGAGGAACTCCGGGTCCTCAGTGGCGGGAAGGTGCCATCTTAACTGCTTTTTGTTTGGGACTTAAAAGACTGGACACTGCTTCGGGTGAGGTAAACAGCCATTTTTGGCTTCAGTAACTCTTTGCTTTTCCCCAGTTTGTTAAATAATCCTATCATTGTTGTTCCCTGAGCCCGAGTAGTCTTGCAATTGTGCGCGGGTGAAGAACTCAGACAGTGACTGGTAAACTATTTGCGCAGTGTCCTTGGCCAGGTTTAGTGCCCTTGCTGCCCTGTTTCACTTGGACTACAGTTTTCTGACCTCTGGTTTAATTTTTGTCACTTTGTGTTATGTTCTACAGTTAGACTTTGTCTTATTCAACCAGGCTGTTTACATTTATTTTCAAAGGTGATATGTTTAGATTTCATTTCCACCATTGATTTTAATTTTCAATTTTTTAAGATTTCTATATTTTTATGTGAACAATGCTTTCTTTGCTGGTCTTTTTTTTGGCATTTAGAAAGTTGTATATATTGTTTTTTGTTGTTCTACTGGGTACATTTTCAGAAGTATTCTATAACCTATACCTGTGTCCTAGCTCTCAAAGACATTCAAAAAATGTGCCAGTTCTTGGCTCCCCTGGGAAAACATCTTATCTGACAGCAGGTTCTACTTTTCTTCTCCTTTGACTTTAGGTGTGGCCACATGGTTTGTGTGGGCCAATATTCTATGAATGATGGAGACACGTGTCACTTTCAGGACTGTGTGAAGAGTGACTGTGTGATTTCCCATAACTGCTTTTTCATGTTCAACAATTTTGGAGGCATGAGAAGAGGGGGAGCTTCTACTGACCAGGGTCATGAGTGACTGGGATGTGAGGATTCCTCCTGCTACCTGCCTCAAGTGGAAATAAACATTTGTGATTCTGAGTCAGTGAGGCCTGGGGGCTATTTGAGCAAAACTCATTCTATCCTGAGTGCCAGAGAAATTGAAGTGGGATGGTGTCATGCCAAAAATCTGTATTTTTTTTATAAATATATATTTTTATTGTTATTTATGTCTTTTACATTTTGTATTCCCCTTGGGTAGCCCACCACCAATACACCCGTGATCCATCTTCATGGTCCCTTGTGTTCTTTTCTATTCCATTTTGTGCCCTTTTCCTTCCCTCCCTCCGCCTCCCCCCCGATTGTCTCTCTCCCACCAGGCCTCCCTATAGTCCTGTTATAAGTGTATTGTTAATGATCGAAGTTATTTGGAGCCAGAATTTTTTGTAAAATGTTCACCAGTGATGATTTGGAAGAAAATGAATAACTTTTAATTCTAAAGCAGGAGTCAGCAAACTACAACCCACTGGGCCAGATTTTGCCCATTGTATTTGTTAGTTGACTCACTGTTTTTATATAGCTTGCAAGCTAAGAATGACAATTATATTTTCAAATGATTGCAAAAATAAAAATAAGATACTATTTTGTGAATTGTACAAATTATATGAATCTCAGTGGAGGTCAAATATTTAACATCTCCACCTTTACAGGAAAGTCTGCTGACTCCTGCTTCGACTCTAGAGAACGAATTGGGAAAACACCATTAGTAGTGTGTGTTGGTTGCCATCGGTTGGCTAGCACTACAGGAAGAAGGAAAGCACAGAAAAGATTTGGCCAGCTTGCAAGCAAGAATAAAAGGAAGAAAGAGAATCCAACAATTGGGGCTTACAGGACTAGGAGAGGTGAGTGCTACTTAAACCAAGTCAAATAAAAAAACTGGGGCAGTGAAGATTAGAAGGGTGGAGTTCTAGGTCACAAACACCACCAAAGTTCCAAAAGTAGAATCAGGGCCAGGTCAATATCCCTGGGTGATTTAGAATCACCACAGTGTGGTCACAGGAAAGGGCATTTTTCTCGAGACAGAACTTAGTGCAAGTTTGGTCTGCCTTTATCTCCTTCATCTCAACTTGTCTTAACATAAATTAAGATTTTACATCCATTTAGATTTCATCGTTGTATTTTAAAAACCATGATCATTATATAATGTGTTTTTCCAGAAAATAACATTGCTTTCTCTTCTTTTTAGTTCCTAATTTTTTCAGGAACAGTAGAGGAATTGTGAGTGGGCAGCTGCTTGGATTCAGGCACAACAAATAAGAGTCCTGGGTTTTTAATCTCCACACCTACCAGTGACTCAGTGTGTGGCCTCGGCCAGACATCTTGGTGTATCTGCTTCATTTCTTGAGGATGAAAGGATATTAAAACTTTCTGACTTTTGGAGAATTTTTGTACAGAATATTATCTGGTATAAAAAATTATAATACACACGCAATTATTTTTTGAAATAGACACCATCAAAGATCTAGGATAAGTGTTTGACAGGAAACAAAATTTGAAAATATTTTGCATTTGCACCAAACTCATCCAAAATATCTGGGTGCAGTGGAAATTGATCTTTTGTGCATAAGTATTTACTGTGGACTTTCACTTTGGGATTTATGTGGGTGTTGTGTGTTGAAGCTGATAGAATTGGGGGTTTTATTGCCATGGATGGGCCAGGTATAAGGCATGTGATGCCTCAGGCAATTGGTGTGATGAAGGAAACACCCCTCTCCAGGCCTCCCAGGTGAAGGTTAAGATGGAGAAGACATCTTTGCCTCACTTAAAGAGAGTGCTGGGTTCTTTCCGAGTTCTGGAGGGTCTGGTATCTTCCATTTCTGTGAAATAGCTCCATAGTGAGAGAATCTGTCACTAAAAACTTCCACACTTTGACATTCTTGGTTGAATTAAATTTCCATGGGTATCTAAAATGAGTGTAGAAGTTGGCTGTGAACTTTGATGTATTACAGAAAAATGGTCTTCAAGTGTGGTCCCCAGATACCAGCAGCAACTTCACCTTGGAACTTGCTAGAAATACCCATTCTTGGACTCCACCCATACCACTGAATTACCATCTTTGGAGAGAGAGCACAGTAACATCTTTTAACAAGCTTTCTTGGGAATTCTTCTGCACACTGAATTTTGAGAATCATTGTTGAAATAGTTTGTCAGTGAGAGGCCAGACCAAAATGATTAAAATGTGAAAACAAAACCAAAAATCTTCCTCCATGCATGGAATTACCCTTATGTGATTTTATTTTATTTTTTTTTAATTTAGAAATATTTTATTATTGAATTTTTAAAATATATTTTGTCTTCATGTTTGCATATTTATTTTATTTTATTTATTTTATTTTTTTTTCCATTTTTTTTATTGTTATTTGTGTCTTTTACATTTTGTATTCCCCTTGGGCAGCCCACCACCAATTCACCCGTGATCCATCTCCATGGTCCCCTGTATTCTCTTCTCTTCCATTTTGTGCCCTTATCCTCCCCTCC
>PVIJ01020250.1:0-21421 GCA_004024925.1 Scalopus aquaticus | reverse complement strand
CAGGCAAGTTCTAAATACTTTTACATGTTTTAACTATTTCACTTCACGATGACCACCTGAGAGTCTTATCCCCATTTTAGAGGTGAGGAAACTGAGTTGGAAAGGATTTAGTAAGTAGTTCAAGTTACACAATGGAAAAGATGAGCTTGAAATCCAGTCAGTTTGACCTTAGAGGATGAATTCTTCATCAAGATGTTATAAACACCAAGTCTGATGACTCCCTCCCTGCAGCGTGGAGCCCACCACTAGTGACCAGTGGTGGCTGCAGGAAACCTGAATGGCCAGACCCAGTAAGACTGGCCCTGCAAGCTCAACTTTTGGTGCCTCCTCACCCTCCTGTAAAGCTAGACTCATAATGCCCTCCAGCAGCACTTGGCACATTGGGCGGTGGTCATCACTCATTAATGTTTGCCAATTTTTGGTCACTAGAAAGTATCCAAAATGATTTGTCCCTAAAAAAATAATTAGAAGGAGAAAAATAAAACTACACTGGTAGACGTAAACCAGCACTTTCTTCTCTAAGGACTGTGATGGGAGCTAAGAAACACAAGCTATGATAGAGTTGCTGCCCACCCTAGAGCAGCATCCTGCAGAAATGAAGCAAAGTTAAAGTCACTATGGCCTGTGGCTATGTGATATGGCCCAGCGGATGCAAGAAATGAAAAAGTCCGTGGATGCGTTGGGAGGGTCATGGAGAATTTAGAGGAAAGACTAGGAGATGGGGTAGTTATGCAAACAGAGATGTTTGAATGCAGGACACTGAGAGGAGCGTGATGGAGAGAGGGACTTTTGGATATCCATGGGTATTATAAGTGCACTCATTCCAACCTCTTCACCCTGGTATTTTCCTCCAGAGAATGAGTGAATAATTAAAGTATCCATAATTACTCTTTGGTGGACAGAATCTGTTTCCTTGATTTTGGCACTTCTAGGAGTAAAACACATGGATTCCTACTCATATTCTCATGACTTAAACCGGCTTTGCCATTACCAACCAAAGACAGAGACTATGATGTGAATCTCTGTGTCTTTGTCTCCATGGTCCTAGCACTGTATATCCCAAAACAGGTCAACCTGCTAAGCATTATCCTGAGAATAAATATAAATAGAAAAGTAATTACTAAAACTACAAAAAAAGAACATACACTGTCATCATCAATTATTCAGTCTTTACTGAGTCCTCACTGAGACTCAACCAGGGTCCTGAAGAATCATTATTTCAACCCTAGATTGGATCAGAATATCTAGAAACACTAGTATTTCTAACCTGGCTATGAGCTAGAGGTAAGTATAAACTATTGATGGAAGAAAGTAAAATCAATCAAAACGTTATTTTTTCAAATTTTCTAGACACAATGACCTCAATAAAAAATAATATTAATACAATAGAAAAATAGAAAATAAAATTCAACACATTCATAATTTTTTTCAACCATCAAGGAAATGAAGGTGACTTTCTAAATATGACAATTAGTAGCTACCAAAAACCTAAAGCTAACATCACATTCAGTGACAAAATATAGAATGCTTCCTCCTGAGTTCAGGAACAAGAAAAAACTCCATAGTCACCACTTAGGGTTAACACTCTGCTGAACATCATGGCTAGTTCGACAAAGCAAGAAAATTAAGTGACATAGATAAAAATTGGAAATGAGCAAATAAACTGCCATTATTCACAAATGATATAATTGTATGAAAATGAGACCCAGAGGAATATATGGAAACTTATTTAAATAAGTCAGTTTGGCAAATTGTTGGAAATAAAGTCAATATTAGAAACTCATTTGTATTTATTTTAGTACAAACAAATAGAATTTAATTCTACTTAGAATAGCACAAAGATATCAAATATTTATTTCCTTCTAGACTTGCCTTGCCCCTTCTGCCCTTTCCTGTGGGTCCCCACTGGAAGGTGCCTTAAACTTACGGCAAGCTTTTGGGCCTCAGCAGCCCTGCTTTGGGCCAATCCCATTTGGCTGAGCATTTACCCACGAGGGATTTTGGGTGCTTGATTTGGAAACTGTATTCTTTCTCTTCATCTTCTCTCTATTACACACTAATTGTATTAAAGTTCTTTTCCATTGGGAAAAAAAATAAATTTTAAAAGATATCAAATATTTAAAAATAAATTCAACAAGAAATGTTTAAGATCTATATACATGTAATGCAATGAAGGAATCCTGAGAAAAGTTTAAAGAGCTAAATAGATGGAGAAATATACTATACCTTTTATTAGACCACAATATCATTAAGATGTCAATTCTTCTTAATCTGTACATTCAATAGAATCCTAATAAAAATCCTAGCAATTTTTCTTAGAACTTGGCAAGTTAATTCTAAAATTTGTATGGAAATGTAAAGGGCCTAGGATAGTGAACACAATCTTTTTTAAGAATTTTTTTTTTTTAATTTATGTATACAAGCTGGGGTACAGGCCAGAGGCGCGGGGCAGCGAGAGGGTTCACCAGAGACAGAGTGGGGAGCAGAACAGGCAGATCAGAAATACACTGCTGAGGGGAGCAGCGAGAGCAGCGCTCAACCGCTGTGCCACCGGGGAGGCCCGTGAACACAATCTTGAAGAACAACAAAGACACTTTTACTACCCAATATCAAGACTGAATACAAAACTTGAGAACTTAGGCCAGTATGCCATTATTGTAAGAATATAAAAATAGTCAAAAAATACAATAGTCTAAAACTGGCCCCCACATACAGGTTTCTTAATAAGGATTTTTTTTTAAAAGATTTATTTATTTATACATACAAGCTGGGGTACAGGCCAGAGGCGTGGGGCGGCGAGAGGATTTACCAGAGACAGAGTGGGGAGCAGAACAGGCAGATCAGAAATACACTGCTGAGGGGAGCATCTGGCAAGGCAGGAGAGGTCTGCCGCACCATGTGGAACTCTCCCCGGCTGGGTGTCGAACTCGCATTGCGCGCTGCCCACAGCGCGCGCTGCCCACAGCTCCACAGCGCAGCACTCAACTGCTGCGCCACCAGGGAGGCTCCTTCTTAATAAGGATTTGAGTCAACTGAAATATCCATCAGAAAAAAATAAACTTTGACATCTCCATTGGATGTCAAGATTAATTCAGAATAGAAAATAGATTTTAAAATGAAAGCTAATACTATAAAAAGTTTCTAGAAGAAAACATAAGAAAGTATCTTCTTTATCATGAGGTAGAAAAATATTTAATAGGACAACAAAATCACCAACTATAAAAGAAGATTGATAAATTGGACTTTAATTAAACTTAGAACTCTTTGACAAAAAGACAACATTAAGAAAGTAAGAAAGCTAATTATAGACTGGGAGAAAAGATTTGCAATGTATATATTTAATAAAGTATTAGTATCTAGAATACATAAAGAATTCCTACAAATGAATAGGAAATAGATTGACAACCCAACAACAACAAAAAGTGACAAAAGACTTGGGCAGGTAGTTCCCAAAAAGAACAACCAAATGACCAATGAGCATGCAAAAAAGGTATCCAACATCATTAGTTAGCAGAAAATAATGAAATTCCTCTACATCCCTGCCAAAATAGCTAATATTTCAAGATCTGAAAATACCAAGTGTTCGCAGGAATGGGGAGTAACTGAGATTCTCATTTATTACTAGAGGAAGTAAAAATTGATACAACCACTTTGGAAAATTGTCTGATGGTATCTTCTAAAACTAAATTTACAAATGCCCTATGAACCAGGTGAATTTGTTCAGACAAGAAAATCCAGTGTTTATGTCGATAAAAACATATGCTAGAATGTTCATAATGGTTTTAGCTATAATAATTCAAAGTGGGAAACAAACCAACCCAAATATCTAATGTCATTAGAAGAATAAATTGTGTTAAATTCACACAACAGAATATTACACAGCAATTAAAAAGAACAAACTGGTTAGATATGCAAAAATGTGGATAGATCTTACCAACATGGTGAATAGTAAAGAAGCCAGAACCCCCCAAAAAAAAGTATATAGTGAATGTTCTTTATTTGAATTTAAAAATAAGGTGAGATTGCTTAGAATATTGATTACCTTTGGAGGAATTATCAAGTTGGAGAGGAAACAAAGGAGCCTATGGGAGTACTAGAGATATTTTTACATCTCAATGTGAGTTGTGGTTACACACATGTTTGTAACCACACATGTTTGTAACCACACACACATAAAACCTCTAACTTTGGTTCATCCAGCTATTCACTTAAATTTTGTGCACATTGCTGTAAGTTAGATCTTGATTTTAAAAAAGAAGGTGTCAATACTGTACACAAGGCACTATGTATAGAGTATTGCATCTGATAGGAAGAGACTTCAGTCTCTCCCCAGAGGGGCTTATACACCAGATGTAGAGACAAGATATGCCAGTGTGAAAAGACAACTTGCACACAGGTTCTCTTGTGCTTGGTGAGCGGGGAGGAGTCCCGCCTGTGAGTGCCAGTTGTTCACAGAGAGGCCACAGCAGATTCCGGTGGTCAGAAGAGGTGCAGGGTTGCAGTCACCACTATTGCTACTTCTCAGCAGTGTTGGGGCCCCTCTTCCGGTGGTAAAGAGTAGACAGTGTGAGATAGCAACTGCAGAGGGAGGTCAGAAGACCAGTGATGAATTGCTGCTCCTCAGCAATAGTAAAGGAGTAGGCAGAAGTAGGCAGGGTGGTCAAGGAGACTATTTGGGTCTCCTCAGCCCTAGGCCCTGCTGTGTGGACACTGCAGCCTCCCAGCAGGAAATGTCCACTGATCTGGATTTGCTTTTGGGAGCAGGGGTGAAGCTTAAATGCCAGGAGTAGTCAAGGGAAAGTCTCAGAGCAAAAGGATATTGAGGTTTTCTCAGCTGAGGATAGTGCCATCAGCTTAAGGTGGAGGTGACAGAAGAGGTGACTGCTGGGACTGAGAGCATGGAGTCCAGGGGGCCCAAAAGGGGAGTGGGAGGGTGTGGAGGCAGGCCAGCCTAGTCAAGGCGAAGTAGTAGAGTAGATGAGGTATCCCCCAGGGCCTCTTCCCCTGCTCCTCTCCTGTCTCCACTCACCCACCATATGCAGTGCAAGCCCTGCTTCCACCACACTTACCTAGCAAGCCCCACTCCCTGTGGCAGCTTTCTGAGTCATCTCATCTGCGAGATTTTCTCCAGGATCACAAGTGCATTTGCCTTTCATGTTTGCCTTCAAACCCTGTGATTTCCCTACTTTGGTTTACTCTGCTCGGATGCTTCTACATCATCCCTACCTTCTGAACTCTTCTTTCCCCAGTTTTATTGCGAAATAATTGACATGATCCCTGTAAAAACTTAAGTCATGGGACTTGATTTACATAAATTGCGAAATGATTGCCACAACTGGTTCTGCTGACATCCATCATCTCATATACATTCAATAAAGAGGAAGGAAAGAAGAAAAAAATGTTCTCGTAATGATAATTCTTAGTATCTATATAACATATAACATTCCTATATATCACACAGCTGTGTTAGCTATAGTCATATTGCATGTGAGACCCTACAAAATTGTGATTTATAAGAAATATATATATGTTTGGTCATTCAGTTGACCAAAATATAGTTCTCATTTATTTATGTAGCCTTTGACCACAGTCCCGGGCTCTCCACTCCCAAAACCTTTGGAATTTCCTAGGCATTGAGGGTGATAAAGGCATCTTTTGTTATGTGAATGAGGTGAGTTTAGGCATAGCCAAAGGATGGGGGCTTGTTGCCAGGGGATTAGAGATCTTTCTCCCCTATCCCCCTTATTTCCAGGGAGGGGAGAGGAGAGGGGCTGGAGGTAGAATCAATAACCAGAGATTTAATCCATTATGACTCTAGAGCCTCCAAACCCAAAAGAACTGGTTTGAAAGAGCCTCCAGATTGGTTAAACCGCAAATTACGGTGTGTTCAGGAGGACCTGGAAGCCCCACGCCCCTGTGTGCATCTCTTCCATCTGTCTGCTCCTGAGGTCCATCCTTTTAATAATAACAATTGATCCAGTAGGTAAAACAGTTCTCTAAGTTCTGTGAGACACTCCAGTGAATTAATTGGGAGGCTCTTGGAAATCTCTGATATACAGCCAGCCAGAAGCACAGGACACAGTCGGGGCTGTGACATCTCATGGGACTGAGCCTTCCACCCATGGAATCGGATGCTATCTCTAGATGGAGTGTCAGAACTGAGTTTGTTGCTGGTGTGGGGAACTCTTCCCCCACATTAGAAATTGCTCTGAGAACTTGAAATTTATATCCTTAGCACGTACCCTACAGCTTGAAGTTTGTACCTTTTGACCATCCTCCTCCAGTGCTCCCTCTTTCACCTGTGGTAACCACAAGTCTGACCTCTTTGTCTAGGAGTTCAATTTTTTAAATGTTTTTCTTTTGGCTCCACTTACATGTGATATTATACAGTATCTGTCTTTCTCTCCTGAGCTCCTTCTCCTTCAAGTTCATGTTCCCAGAACCCCCACATAGAAAGAACTTCATCCTCTTAGCATTTCCTGTAACAGCGTAATCCCCACCGAAAAGGGAGTTTCCAGTTTCTCTGCCCCACCCACGGAAGGGTGGAGCTGAGCAGTGAGGAGAAGCTAGAAAAGGATGGGACAAGGACTTGGGATAGGAGAAGATGACTAGGAAGATGACATGGGAGAGGCACATGAAGCAGAGAGACTTGTGAAGAAACCGTGTTTGCTTCTCAGCCATGGGTTTATACCAGGACTTTGGGAACATGGAAGAAGACACTAAGAAGAGATGAGAGACCCATGAGAAACCCTTAGGGAGGCTAACAATGGCAGCCTTTGTAACAGGGTGGTCCCAGGAAAAAGGGAGGTGGAACTGAGCAGGGGGAGATAAGAAGCTGGAGAAGAGAGAGGAGAGAAAGAGAGGAGACAGGAGAAGGAAGGAAGCAGGACTGAGAGCCAAAAGAGGCACATGGAGCAGAGAGACTTGTAAAGAAGCTGCACTGGCCTGGACTGATTGAGACAGATGTGGGTTAGAGACCCGTGGGGAGGTTCACAGTGGCAGCGTTGATCTTGGTTTTGATTTTGCTCTTTTCCGCAGAGATTTGCCTGTTTGTTTCTGACCCTGTTCTATGGGTCCCTGCCAAAAGGTGTTTTAGACTTGTGGCAGGCTTTTGGGCCTTGCTTTGGGCCAATCCCATTTGGGTGGACTTTTACTGACAAGGTGAGGGGTAACTTTGGGTGCTTGATTTAGAAACCATATTTTTTGTCTCTTTTGTATTGTACACTGATTGTATTAAAGTTTGTTTCCACTTAAGGTCTTGTATGTTTTGTATTGATGGCAGAACCTATTTTAAGCGGGCAGGTTTGGGGGCTCTGGGGCGCCCCTCTCCCTGACCTGTAACACCTTGACTTGTATTTTGATTTTGCTTTCTTCCAGACTTGTCTGGCCCCTTCTGCCACTTTCCTATGGTTTCTTGGCAGAAGGTGCCCTAGACTTGTGGAAAGCTTTCAGGCCTCCGTGGTCCTGCTTTGAGCCAACACTGTTTAGCTGGTTATTCACCCATGAGGGGATGGGTAACCTGGATGCTTCAACTGGAAATTATATTCCTTTTCTTCTCTCTATTGCACACATTCTATTAAAGTTCTTCTCTGCTGACGGTCTCATACACTACTAGTATATTTTATCTTTATATGACGCTTGGCAGAACCCACTTAGACAGACAGATTTGGTGATCCTAGGGTGCCCCTCATTCTGCCCACTAACATTTCTACTCTAAATGTGTCTTGCTTGTCAGGGACATTGAGCACTTTCTGTCTTCCTTCTAGTTGTTATTATACATGCCTATTTTCCACTAAGTGTCTGAAAGATTCTTAAGGATAGAATCAACAGCTGTTTCATCTGTGTCCACAAAATCTTGCTCAGTCCTTGGAACACAGTAAAGGTTTGATGAAGCCTTTACTTCATCAAATTAATTGATTAGTTGAAATAAAAAAACGCATCTCTTCACTCCATAAATGGTTCTAATGTACGAATTTTGTGACAAGAAGCCACAGAAATGTGGTTTCCTTGGTTTGGGGCTTGACCCTGCGGGCTCCACAGCTAGACTTTTATTTTCCATTTTCAGTCTTTCATATCAAAAAGCCAGTGGCCCTGAAGGAGCAGAGAACTCCCTTGCACTGCTAGATGCAACAGTCATACATTGATTCATGATGTTTCAACCAATAACAGACACAGACAATGGGGGTCCCAATAAGCTATACCATATAGCCTAGAGGTCTAGAAGGCTACACCACCTTGGTTTGTGTTATCACACTGTATGACATTTGTACAACAATAAATCACCTAAGGACACATTTCTCAGAATGCATCCCCATCATCTGATGACACACTGCATACACCTACCCCTTGATTCTATCTCTGAAGATACACTTGGCAGAAGTACGTGAACCAAAAGCATGTACAAAAACTCATAGCAGTTTCATCATAACAAAAATATAAACACCTAAAAACAACTCAAAGATTTATCCATAGTAGAATGGAAGAATTAACTATTGTATAACCTTAAGGTGAAACACTACACAGCATGAAAATGACCAACTACAGGTAATAACACAGATAAAACGTAGCAGATGTTGAGCAACAGAAGTCAAACACAAGATTACATGTCTTATTCTAACATTTATAGACAAAACTAACCTATAACAGTAAAAGTCAAAATAGGGGTTGTATTTGTGAAAGAAAAAGGGGATAATGAGTGGGAGAGACCATTAGATAGACATGAATGCATGTTCATTTAATAATAATTCTTTGAGATGTACACCTGTGCCACTGAGCACTTTTCTGTATACATGCCACAGTTCAAAATAAACTTTGTTTATGAAGACAATGGCCTAGCTATCCCCAGAGTGATTTCTGCAGCACAGGAGTTCCTTCCAAAGGGGGCTGAGACCAGTCTCTCTCCTCTGATCCCCACTCACCATTCACATTTGCAATGAGTTGAAAAAAAGAGACTCCAGCCTCAGAGCTTGTCTGGATCTCAGCAAAACCTCACAAATCCACTCCTCCCTGAGAATGAAGGTTCAACATAAACTATACAAAATGCTTGTAACCCTTAAGATGAATTTGAAGGCTACTGTCCCTGCCCTTCTTTTTGCCCAGTATACCCCACCCCAGGTTCCATGGTCCTAGTGGACACACCACCAGTGTGTCCTTTGGGGTTTCCTCAGTACGCACAGCCAACATCTGAATTTAAGTTTCAATATGACCTTAGTAATCATACCCACTACTGCAGGCAGGGGATTCGAAGGTCCCTGATCCCCAACACATCTGACCCCAAAATCATCACAATCTGCCTCTAAGATGCCTGAAAAGAATTCACTTATTCATTCAGCTAGTGTGTTTTGAACACCTACTACGTTGGGTACTTTCAGCTGTAGTTTCATTGATTCCCGTGATTGGCACACTTTCCATGGACAGAGAGACTGTGTGCTCATTCACACCGAGTCCTCCAAACCTCCAGTGCTGAGCACAGAGCTGTCAAGACACTTCCAGGAAAGAAGTTCAAATAAAAAAGGGGATGTTATTGTGAAAACCATAAAATATTTAGCAATATGATTACATATCTTAACAAGTTCCTATAAGTTAAGAAACATTGAAGTCTTTCCTAAGATCCTCATGAACAATGAGAAATACTAAAAAAGGATTGCACTTTAAAACTTTACATCTTGTCCAGGATTCTCAAACTCACTTTCCACTCAATTAAAATCAACAAGGGATTGCTGAACAGTCTCTTTTCTAGACTCTGATTACAAAGCAAAGTGAAATATATGCCTGTAGTATAAACCCTAAGAGTTGATTTTTTTTCTTTTTGTAATGCAAGTGCCTGGCTTTGATTAAGCTTTGATTGACGAGGCATTCATGCAAAGATAAGTACTATCAAGAATTAACACTATGCGGGCACTTTCCCAAGCCTCCCCTCCATGAAGCCTCCTTTGTTTTAGAGATCTTGGTTGATTTCAACTGACCATTTAAGGCTTTTGGGTTTTTTCTCTTCAGTCCTTTTAATTCTGATTCCTATGTTTCATTCAACAACAAAGAGTGAGCTCTTGAAACTCGGTTTTTTTCTCTTTACCCAATAAAGGCAGTATCCCTGATCGTTCTCTCTCTCTCATTTTCTTACTCTCCCTCCCTCCACTTCCTGCCTCCACTCTCTGTTTCTCTCTCTCTGCCCACCCTCTCTTTTTCTTTTTTCTCCTTCCCTCTTTCTCTCCCTATGACCTCGTATGGCCCCAGGTATGCTGTGTAATTTCCAAGTTCTATGAGTTATAAGCTTTTATTTTTCCGAAATTTCCTGATGGTTATTGCTAAAGAGTATATTGCAACCATAATCAGAACCACAAAAGCCAGTCCATCCATGACATTGATTATCAATAGCTTGAAACCAGCACAAAACAAGCCCGGCCTCCTGAAATGAGTAACTTGACAGTCCATTTGGGGTCGTGATTACAGCTCAACGTTTTTCTGAGAACTTCATACACTAGCTCATCTAATCTTCACACACCCTTATGACACAGCACCACTGCTAACTTCACTTTACAGATGAAAAACTGAGGAACAAGGACTTCCCTGGTGGAGCAGCGGTTGAGCGCTGCACTGTGGAGCTGTCGGCAGCGGCAACGCGAGTTCTACGCCCGGCCAGGGAGATTCCCACATGGTGCGGCAGACCTCTCCTGCCTCGCCCGCTGCTCCCCTCAGCAGTGTATTTCTGATCTGCCTGTTCTGCTCCCCACTCTGTCTCTGGTGAACCCTCTCGCTGCCCCCTGCCTCTGGCTTGTACCCCAGCTTGTATGTATAAATAAATAAATCTTAAAAAAAAAAAAGAAAGAAAGAAAAACTGAGGAACAAGAGGTAAGTTAACTTCCTCAAAGCCAAAGAGGTAGTGCAGGCTACTCCCCCTTCTCCCATGAAACTCCATTAAACAGTAAGTTCTCACTGTATTACATGCATTATTTAAAACATTCATTCAATAAGTATTTATTTTTTGAAGGTACATACCTACCTATTTTTTTACATACATACCTGCCTATTTTTTTTAAAGATTTTATTTTATTTTTTTTATTTTTTTTACATACAAGCTGGGGTACAGGCCAGAGGCGTGGGGCAGCGAGAGGGTTCACCAGAGACAGAGCGGGTAGCAGAACAGGCAGATCAGAAACACACTGCTGAGGGGAGCAGCGGGCGAGGCAGGAGAGGTCTGCCCCACCATGTGGGAATCTCCCTGGCCGGGCGTCGAACTCGCGTTGCCGCTGCTGACAGCTCCACAGCGCAGCGCTTAACCGCTGCGCCACCAGGGAGGCCCACCTGCCTATTTTTTTAAAGGTACTGTTCTAGATGCTGAAGACACAGTAGTGAATAAAGCAGGAAAAAAAAAAAAACAGCTTCAAGGACCCTACATTCTAATGAGGTAAAGAGACCACGGAGAGAGAAAACAAATAGGTAAACAGTGTATGATGTAGAGTGGAGGTGAATACGATGGTGAACATAAGTGCAGAGAGAGATCAAGAGCTGCAGGATGGCAGAGTTGACATTTTTAGTGGAAAAGAACCACTTGGAAGTGAGGGAGCACCATGTGGCAAGTGGGGGGAGCACCCCAGGTGGAGAAAACTGAATGCAAAGCCCTGAGGTAGAAGCACTGGAGGCTAAAAGGTGGGGAGCAAGAAACAGGGGGCATGGTCAGAGGTCAGGTCACTCGGGCTATGGTTTGCACTGAGGGAAAAGTGAGAATCCTTTGGGAGACTTAGCAAAGTGAAGAGTGATGACCTTCTTACATATTAAATTCTTCAGGAATCCAAGTGTAACAGGGTGGTCCTCACGAAAAAGGGTGTGTTCCAGATTCCCTGCCCCAGACAAGGGAGGGTAGAGCTGAGCAGGAGAAATAAGAAGCTGGAGAAGAGAGAGGAGAGAAAAAAAGAGAGACAGGAGAAGGAAGGAAGCAGGATGGAGAGCCAGAGAAGCACATGGAGCAGAGAGACATGTAAAGAAGCTGCACTGGCCTGAACTGATTGAAACAGATGTGGGTGAGAGACCCGTGGGGAGCTTAACGATGGCAATGTTGATCTGGATTTTGATTTGCTCTGTTCCTCTCAGAATTGTCTGGCTCTTTCTGACTCTTTTCTATGGATCCCTGCCATTATAGTTCCTCCCAGAATTGTCTGGCTGTTTCTGACCCTTTGCTATGGGTCCCTGCCGAAAGGTGTTTTAGACTTGTGGCAGGCTTTCAGGCCCTGCTTTGGGCCAATCCCATTTGGTTGGACTTCTACCCACAAAGTGAAGGGTAACTTTGAGTGCTTGATTTAGAGACTATATTCTTTGTCTCTTTTGTATTGTACACTGTATTAAAGTTTGTTTCCACTTAAGGTCTTACATGTTTTGTATTGAAGCAGTGGATGGCAGAAACTATTTAGAACAGGCAGGTTTGGGGGTTCTGGGGTGTCCCTCTCCCTGCCCTGTAACACAAGCTTTTAAAGAAATAGCTCACTGTCATCCTGTCTCCTTATGGAAAGCACTGGAAAAGACAGTATTTTTTGATATTCTGGCCAAAAACACACGGCCTGAATCGTATGCAGAAAAATTAGGCAAACCCAGGTTGAAGAGCACTGCACAAAACGACTGACATGTTCTCTTCAAGACTGTCATTCTCATGAAAGATGACAAAAGGTGGGGGATAGTTGTAGATGACAGGTGACTAAGGAGACCTAACAACTGGATGTATTGTACACCATCCAGCTTGGATTCCAAATTAGGGGGAGGTGCCTTACAGTGCATTATTGGGACAATTGACAATTGATTGTAAAACAACACAAATTTAGAGATCTAATTGGTTTTTTTAAAAGACTCACAAAAAGGGCAGCATCCCATCTAGATACAGCAAAGGGTTACACAAAATGGAGTTTGTGTATAGACAGAAAAAGTATGGAATAAACACATTAGTCAAAGAAAAGATTGCCTCAGGTAATAACACCTTCCTTTGGGTGGGGGGAAAAAGCTTGGGGATCTGATCACATGGATGCAGATAACCTCACAATTTGATTGGTTTATGATGACACTTTTGGGAGAGATTAAAACTGCAATCAGATTAGATATTAAGTCTGGAAGTGGGGGCAGCATGAATGAAGGACTCCATTTGGTCCTGTTCTTCCTATTTTTTTAAGTGTCAATGTTGAATTTACTAAATATGAAAATCGCCCTGATATGATGTATGATGTAGGAATGTCCATGTTCTTAGTTTTGTGCTAAAAAATTTAGGAGGAAAGGGGCATGGTGTCTGCAACTTACTCTCAAATGATTTAGCAAAAAGAATTCTTATTATACATTTATACACACACAGTCTATACAGAAAAAAAAATAAAGCAAACATGAAAAATGTTAATACCTACCGAATCCAGGTGAAGGAAATACAAGCATTCTTCATACTATTCTTGCAACTTCTCTAGAACTCTGAAGTTATTTCAAACTAAGACGTTTAAAATTAAGACATGCAAAGCAGTTCCGGTCAGCTTATGCAGACACAGGACTTACCAAGAGAGAGAAAATTTCCCTAAGACGCCTGTCTGTCCCTCCCTGTGCCCCCGGGTGCTTCTGCCAAAACCCTGGCACATCCAGGCCCTGAGGGTGAGCTGGCACTTGGGGCAGGGGAGGGTGGGCCTGACGCCCCCAGCACAGGCTCATCAGCCTTACATCTGCTCTGCGCTCAGCCCCACACCAACTCACCTCTGATGAGTCCTCCTTGGCCTGAGGCGAAATTGCTCTGAGGCCATTTTGAGGCAGCTCACACAGCCCTGTCTCTTGCCTCGGGGCTCTAGTCACTGGGCCCCACCTGCCCAGGCTCCTATCCTCACCCTCATGCTCTGTGCTGCAATCACCCCAAACACCACCCGAGTCATCCTGTGTCTTCTTACAGGACACGAGTGCTCAGGGCTCAGTGATCGGGACAAGGACTTTATTCAACATCTAACGGACCGTGGACAACACTGCCCCATGCCTCAGTTTCCTCTCTTTGAAGCCAGAGTGCCTCCTCTCCCTTTACCCCTACCCATCCGCCCCTGGAAGGCTCCATGTTTCAGAGTTCCCTACACTCCAGGGTCGGAGAAAGAGTGGGAGCCTTCAGCTGAGACCCCCCACCCAAGTAAACCTTAGCTGACCCGGCACCACCTTTCCAGTTGCTGTGGAGCTCCTGGTTTTGTCTCCCTACCCACCCCTCCCAAAGCCAACATGTCCCTGGGCCACCGGAGTTGCTGAGGGATGAGGAGGTCGGGTGTCCTCCGTCGTGGGCTGACCCTGCGGCTCTCGCAGTGACCAGCGGATTGACCAGGGGCAGTCTGTCCGTGAGCTTCAGAACCACCCAACTTCCTTGGGGAATCCCAGCGCAGGGACTGCTTCTCCTCCCTGCTCACAGTCACACCACCATCTGAGGCCCCTTCCTTTGTCTTCCTTGCCCTCAGAGGGAGGACACATTCTCCTCACAACACAGAAAGGCAGACTGAAGTTGCTGGAGAGCACTCGCCTGCCCGAGGCTGCCTGTCCCACCCCTGGCCTGTCCAGAGCCATGAGCTGCGTGAAGACACATGTCCGTGACAATTCAAACATAAACGGGGACTTGACCTGAGCACACGACCCAGTCCGTGCAGTCCCTCTGCACATGGACTCCTTACCTTGGCCCTGGGCCCCCCCGAGGAGCAGGAGGAAGGTGAGGAGGAAGGCCTGGCCCAGCATCCTCACGGGACAGGAGCAGGCATGCACAGTCAGAGCCACCAGCCAGCAGAGGCCACAGGGAAGAACTCCCCAGCCACAGCTTCCTCCACTGGAGGTAGCTGTACCAGCTGCCAGCGAGCAGACACTGAAGAAACCAAGTCTCTGAACCAGATCCAATACTTTCCACTAGCTGTTGTGAGTAGGCGGTTACTTGGGGTTCACTGTGACTCTAAAACCACTTTGAGGTCTGGTCCCTCCCTCCACCCCTACACAGTAGCTTTTTCAAGGAATTTCCTAGTTCTCCATCCTACTGGCAACAGGGAGAAATTACATGGGGACCCAACAGCCTTTATGCGGGACTTCCCCTCCCAGCCCACATTGTGCGGTGGAGGGGGGAAGGGTGGGCCGTGCGAACTGGAAAACGGTGCCTGGGTTAGTGGGATAAACGGTGATGGATGGAGCAGCTAGGGGATACCCGGGAAGACACCCAAGGATTGGGGACACTAGAAAAATCCACCAGGCCTGGGAATTTTCTGTAAGTTGACTCCAAAGTTGAAACAGATGCAAATTAAAATGTTTTCATCAGAATTTGCTTTTGCTCCAACTTCCTATCTATACGTCTACATTCCCTCCCTTCCTCTTTTTCAACTTTCCCATGGAACATCTTCCTACCCATCTTCTCGCCCTCTCTCACCCAGGCAAGATGAGGTCCATTTTTGCTGTCCCCTCTACTTCGACCCCACCCTCCAGAAAGGCCAGACCTCCACCCACTTTGCCCATGTGAAGGGCGGGGACGCTGACACCCACCTCACTACGCACATCTGGGCTCCCTGCCGTTTTCTTTCATCTTCCCCTTAGCAGCAGACATTTTCAGTTCCCTCAGTCAGCCCTGCTAGACTTCTTCGAGCCTTTGATATGTCTCCAGTCACCCTAAGCAAAGCCGGACTGGGGCGGCAGCCGATATCCGGTTACAGCAAAGATGGCTGTGCGGCTCTGCACAGGGCCTGAATGAGGGGGCAAAGTTGCAGACTCGAGTTCTTGTTCAGCTGTAGGTGTGTGATCTAACCAAGTCAGTCCTAACCTAACTAACTTTCTGAGCCTGTGAGTCAGCAGTACTCGGTTCCCCGTCCACACCAGCTGGTTTTCAAAACCAAGTTAAAAACTGTCCCTGCGAGCACACATGAAAAACTCTCAGAGCCAGGATGAAGCTTGGTCTGGCTTGTTAACATAGCCACGCATCTCCTTTCTCCCGCTGACCTAAAGGTTGTCTTCCCTCCTCTCCTCTGTTTCCTCCCAAGAGGAAGCCTTCAACTCTGGGTGTTTTCTCAGAATTGATCTGGCCTTGACCTTAATGGAACTCATGATACAGTGCAAAAAGGAAAGGTCAGTGCCCTCCTGCGATGATGAAGATAAGGTCCACTGACCTAATTCCTAACTAGGCCCAACTAAGTTGAAAGCAAATAAGAAACAACAGGAAATAGGCGTGGGCTTGCTGACCCCCTTCCCCCCAATGCCAGCACCATTCTCTCCCCACCAGGCATGCGGAGGATTGACCCTCCCCTGGGAACTGGACAGGGAGCAGCCATTCTACTGTGTCCTGCAGCCCTTCACAAACTCTCCACACACTAACTGCAATTTGCTCTGCAGGCCACCCTGCCTGACCCCAAGCTTACTAACCCAGAAGTCCACGCTCCCCTTAATTTAGCGTTTCCAGAGCCTGGATGGTTCTTCATGGGGCTACAAATTGTTGATGCTGAAGAACTGAATAAATGTCTCAGAGGAAGCCTTTCCATTTTGAATACTGTAAATATCTCACGTGAGTGGAATTATATTGTATTTATCTTTTTGTGACTGACTTATTTCACTTATTCTGTCTTCAAGATCCATCTATGTTATGACAAGTCAGAATTCCCTTTTTAATAGCTGCATACTATTCCATTCTGTTTATAGATCACATTTTGCTTATTTATTTATCCATGCTTGGGTCTTTTCCACTTTTTAGCTAATGCTGCTATGGATTGTATATACAAATATCTGTTCAAGAACTAAATTTCAGTTCTCTAGGGTTTATACCCAAAAGTGGAAATGCTTAATGATATAGTAATTCAATTGTTTTGTTGTTGTTTTTTTAAGAATTGCTGTACTGTTTTCCACAGCAGCTCTGCCATTTTTACGTTCCCACTGAGTGCACAACACCTGTTTTTCTGTGTGTGTTTTTGATTATGGCCATCCTCATGAGTGTAAGAGAGTCTGTCATTTGAATTTGCATTTCACTAGTGATTAGTGGAGTTGAACATCTTTTCAAGTATTTATTGGTATTACTATCTTCTTTGGAGAAATGGCTATTCAAGTCCTTTTCCCATTTTTGAAATGGCTTGTATTGCTGATGTTGAATTTTAAGAGTACTGTATATATAGAATGCTAATCCTATATCAAATAAATGTATTGCAATTTTTTTCCCATTCTATAGGTAGTTTTTAGTGTACAATTATTTTTTTAAAAAATGTTCATGGAGTATGCTTTTTCTTTCTTTGTCTGTGCCTTTGGTGTCATATCCAAAAAATCTTCAACAAGTACAATGTTGTGAAGTTTTTGCCCTATGACCTCTTCTGAATTTTATAGTTTTAGATCTTAAATTTAGGTTATAGATTCATTATTTTTTAATGTGGATTAAGTAAAGAGTTCATTCTTGTGCAGGTGGATATCTCTTCCCCAACACCATTTGTTGAAAATACTATCCTTTCCCAACTGAATAGTCTCAACATCCTCGTCAAAAATCATTTGACCATATTTGCAAGGGTTTATTTCTAGGCTCCCTGTTCTAGTCCATTAGTCTATATATTTGTCTTCATGCCAGAACCACACTGTTTTGACTACTATGGGTTTGTAGTTAAGTTTTAAAATCAGTAAATGTTAGGTCTCCAGCTTTTTCCTTTTCAAAACAGTTTTGGCTTATCAGCATCCCTGGAGATTCTATATGAATTCTAGGATGGGTTTTTAAAAGGATGCTTTTTTTTTTTAATCATCATCAGAGTTTTGGTAGGGATTGTGTTGAATTAATAGCTGTTTGGGGGCAATTATTAATATCTTAATGATATGAATTTCATTTTCCTATTGTATTATTCATTGTTAGCTATAGAATTGCAACTGATTTTTGTGTATTGACTTTGTATCTTGTTTCTCTGCTAAAATCATTTCTTACTGACACTATTTTGTGGAATCTAGCATTTTGTACACATGTGATCATAAAATCTCTGAACAGAAATTTTACTTCTTCCTTTCCAACTTGCATGTCTTCTCTTTCTTTTGCTTCCTTATTTTCTGATTAGAACTTCCTATACTATGCTGAAGAGAAATACAAAAGCAGACATCCTTGCCCTTTTCCTGATCTTGGAGGAAACATTTACAATCTTTCACCACTGAGTAGAATGTTCACTCTGGGTTTTTCAAACATGATATATATTATATTGAAGTCATTTCCTTCTATTTCTATTTTGGTTTTATCATGAAAGGGTGTTTAGGTTTCTAATCCAAAAGGATACATGCACCCGTATGTTCATTGCGGCACTGTTCACAATAGCAAAGGTATGGAAGCAACCCAGATGTCCAAAAACAGATGACTGGATCAAGAAGATGTGGTACATATACACAATGGAATACTATTCAGCATTCAAAAGAGATAAACACATGCAATTTGCAGCAACATGGATGGACCTAGAAGGCATCGTGCTCAGCGAAATAAGCTAAAAGGAAAAAGAAAAATATCGAATGGTCTCACTTGTAACAGGAATATAAGGGAACCAAATATAAGAGCGTCAACCAGCGAGAGGGGGGAGGATTGAGGCTCTGAACGGGGGAGAGGGGAGCACAGGGGACTGTGGTGACGGTTCACGGGTGAATTGGTGGTGAGAAACCTACGGGGAATATACAGTAATGTAAAAGACACAAATAAAAAAACAATAAAATATTAAAAAAAAATTAAGTAAAAAAAAGGGTGTTTAGGTTTGTCAAATGTTTTCTCTGTAACAACTGAGAGGGGAATGTGGTTTTTATCTTTATTCTGTTAATGTGGTTTATTACACTGATCACTTGCATGTCTAGAAATGTTCACTTGGATGTGGTGCATAACCATTTTAATACGCTAATGCATTTGGTTTTCTATTATTTTGTTGAGTATTTTTTGTGTCATTCTTCACTAGGGATGTTGGTAGATTTCTTTTCTTGTGGTGCCGTTGTCTAACTGGTATTAGGGTAGTGCTGCCCTCCTAGAACAAGTTAAGGAGTGTTTCTTCCTTTTCAATATTTTGGAAAGTTTTCTTTTGTCTTCTTCTTTAGGATCCTCGGGTTAAAGATATACATATTTATCTATCTTTGTGCATGTTAGGAAATGTTTGAATAAAATGCTTTACCTGTGCTCCTAATTCCTCTGGCTATTTTCAGAGTTACCAGAAAGGAGAATCTATATTCCTAAGCTTAACATTTCATGAACAGGAGTGGTTAACAAAGAATCAGCCAGGACAACAAGACAATCTTTTGAAATATCCTACAGTGATTCACCTCCTTAGGAAAAGAGGTCACAGAAACACCAGGTCTTGAACTGATGTGATTTACTTTCCTTTGGCATTAATGTTCTAGTTACTAGATGAGTTTTGTGACACCTCAGCTTATTGTGAGAAAATAAAAATAACACATGAGTAGGAACAAAGGAGAACTCAAGACAGGGAGACCAACATGGGCCAAAGTGCAGAGAAAAAAATAGAGCAGAGCACAGCTTCCTGAAAAATGTAAGGGGGTCCATGTGACTGAAAACCAAGGTGTGGGGTAGGTATAGAATGAAGAACCCTGTATCCTACTCCAAACTTTTAGGAGTTTTCAAACAATTCTAAAAGTACAGAACAATGAAGAAAATCCCAGGCGTTGATATAAGCATTGAATTATAAATAGTTCAACTCTTACTCTTTGAGTACCCTTGGAAGTAATACAAGCATATCCGAGCCTCAGTTTCCTCACACCTAAAATGAAGCTAGCAAACAGTGATTTCATGAATAGTGCATGAGACATTGAGGAATATGTTTTCATTTTTTAAAAAAATAGACAAAAAAGAAAACAGATTTTAAATGCCATTGATACTCTTGTGGTGGTGAGGAAGACTACAAAAGGTCACAAAACAGACCATGCAACCCCTCTGAAAATCCCAGGACCAAGGCCTCAGGAGCAGGGCTTGGCTCAGAGGGGACACACTTTTCACAGAGCCCCTCAGGCCACTGGACATGCCTCAGCCAGACACCCTAAATGCCACAGGCCAAATCCTACCCGAGGTCAGAAATCAGCATTCAGCAGGACAAAGCCTCCGTGAGTATCAAAGACATCCCTCTGTCATAGGAGACACCGAGCGCCTTGGGAACCCCCAGCCTGCTTCCGTCACTGAGCCCACAGCGGGGAGTCCGAGGGAATGAATCCACAAGGACCACGTCTGCACTGCGCCCACTGGTGGCCACAGAGAGGAACAGCAGGAAACAGTCAGATGGTTTCTCTCCATTCCGCCCACCCATGTCTTTACCCAGTCCTACAAAGACTCAAAAGCTGAGGGCCCTTGCCCTAAACCCCACACTTCTTTTAGCTCCCCCATCACAGACTTGTCAAGCTTCAGCACCACTTTCCTCCAGCACAACTCTTTTTTTTCCCTCCACACTGAGGGCCAGGAGCTGAGCTTTCTCTGCAGAGGCTCCTGATGTGGGGTGAGAACACTGAGCCCTTTATGCAGAAAGGCTAATGGGTTCCCAGCCCAAAGGACATAAAGCCTTGGATGCCAAAGAGGAGACTCTCTTTTAAAGATTTATTTATTTATACATACAGGCCAGAGACGTGGGGTGGCGAGAGGGTTCACCAGAGACAGAGTGGGGAGCGGAACAGGCAGATCACAAATACACTGCTGAGGGGAGCAGTGGGCGAGGCAGGAGAGGTGCACCACACCATGTGGGATTCTCCCCAGCTGGGTATCGAACTCGCTGCCTACAGCTCCACAGCTCAGCTCTCAACCGCTGCGCCACCAGGGAGGCCCGAGACTCTCTTTTAAATACATTAAAGGTTTTAAAAGACAAATCTTAGAAGTCCTCTACTAGCATTGTTCCCGTATTTGCAGATTTCACAGACCTATGCACTTTCCAAAGAGAAAATAGATAAGACGACGAATAAGAGTTGCTGTTGGGCCTTCTTGGTGGCGCAAGAGGTTAACTCTCAGCACTATGAAGCTATTGGCAGTCACTGCAGCAGGAGTTTGATACCCACATGGCACAGCAGACCTCTCCTGTCTTGCCCACTGCTCCCTTCAGCAGTGTATTTCAGTAGATCCGCCGGCTCTGCTCCCCACTCTGTCTCTGGTGAATCCTCTCACCCCCTGCACTTCTGGCCTAAAACCAGTTCCTGTATGCATAAATAACTAAATCTTAAAAAAATACATATAAATGTGAACATAAAAAAGACATAGCATCAGAAAAAATACAAACTGTAAATGACACCAACATCATAGTAGACTAATCACAATCACCATTTGCGGCTGCCGTGAGCACGCACGGGCACTAGATGCCCCCTGGGGCTCCCCTGACCACAGCTCCCCTGCTGTCCTGAGGCCCAGGTCACAGAAGCAGCAGTGCAGGCAGGGGGAGCAGTCCCAACATCCCTCTCCTTAGCCCTCCCGGTCCCACTGAGTCCCAGAGTGGGCCCCAGGGCT
>PVIJ01020249.1:0-21404 GCA_004024925.1 Scalopus aquaticus | reverse complement strand
CTTTCCATCTTCTTGTGTCTTCTTCTGTTTCTTTCAACAGAGTTTTGTAGTTTTCTTTGTATAAGTCCTTTATGTCTTTTGTTAGATTTATTCCTAGATATTTGAATCTTTTGGTTTCGATTTTGAAGGGGATGGATTTCTTAATTTCTTCTTCTTCAGATTGGGTGTTTGCATATAGGAAGGCTACTGATTTTTGTGCATTGATTTCCTACAACAATCTTAAGAAAATAAAATATATACATAGTTCTAAAAAAAAATAGTGTTACACTAGGAAATATTGAGTTGATGCAAAAGAAAAGCAATAAAGGGCCTCCTCTGGTGGCGCAGTGGGTTAAGCACCGCTCTGTGGAGTTGTCGGCAGCTGCAGCACAAGTTCGATGCCAGGCCAGGGAGATTCCCACATGGTGTGGCAGACCTCTCCTGACTCACCCACTGCTCCCCTCAGCAGTGTATTTCTGTAGCTCTGCCTTTTCTTCTTCCCACTTTGTCTCTGGTGAACCCTCTCACTGCCCCACCTCTGGCCTGCACTCCAGCTTATATGCAAAAATAAAAATAAATCTAAAAAAAAAAAAAAAAAAAAAAAAAAAAAAAAAAAAAAAAAAAAAAAAGAAAAGCAATAAAGAAGGAACAGATGAAGAAAAAAGTCCTGAGACATGTCAAAAACATAAAGCAAAATGGCAATCATAAATCCAATCATATCAATGACATTAAGCGTGAATGGCTTAAATAATCCAGAAAGCAGACTGTCAAACTGAATTTTTTAAAAAACAAAAATATCCAACTATATGCTCTCTATATCACTATATATTATGTGTATATATAGATTATACATGTATAGTGTATATACTATATAATATATATAGTATATGTATTTATACTATAAATTCTACACTTCACCTATTTTATATTCAAAGTTATTTTTAGGGTGAAAAAAATATACTATGCAAAGAGTTGGAGTAGCTAATACCAAAAGAAGTTCCTTTTTAAACTAAAAAAAAAAAACTCACTAGAGATAAAGGTACTTTATAACAATAAAAGGTTAATATATAGGGAAGATAAATATATAAATATATATGAGCCTTATCAATAATAGCCAAAATACATGAAGCAAAAACTAACAGAACTGAAAGCAAAAACAGACAATTCTGCAATAACAGTTGGAAACTTCAGTTCTCCATTTTCAATAGTGGAGTAGACAATGAATTAACAAGAAGACTTGAACAACAATATAAACCAATCAGACCTAACATATCTATAGAACAAACCATTCAACAACAGTCCATAAATGTAATGAGATTTAAGTGCAAAAATACAAAGAATTCTTTCTGATACAGTGGAGTTAAATTAAAAATCAGTGTACAGGTAACACAAACATGAGTTAGCAAATACTTTGAATGACCACAAGATTCATAAATGATATGAAAACCATGTCATGTGACTTGAAGGAACTGAGCTCGTGTAGCTGACTGAATAGACTAATTTGAATGGTAGATGTAGAAAATGGGGGAGGACTTAGTATTTTCCTCTAAAAGCCACCTGGCATTTAGAGTAAGTTCTTCCAGAGGACAAGGGTAAGGACAACGGGTGGAAATTACAACACAAAGTAAAGAAGAATATTTCTGATAGTAATTTTCAGTGAGATATAAGCAATCTTGTACTTTCCTATATTTTATCCATCGAAATGTATTTTTAAAATTTTACAAAGGAAAGTCAATAATTTATAACAGTGCTTAAAAGGGGCCTCCATTTCTAGAAAAGCAAATAATTATATGATTCATGAAAAATGTCTTTCCTCAAAAAACCTTAGTAACAGAAAACATCTTGCTATGCAGGTATTTTGCAAGCATGCCCAGGGCTAGTTCACTGTCAGTTTGGGGGGGGTGGATGAAGAGTGTCCCGGAGCCCTTGGTAGATTTTAAGAGGCCTTTAATGCTGAAGCAGGGAACCAGGTACAATAGGCAGACCAACGGGCAGGCAGGCAAGGCAGTGGGAGGCAATCAAGCCTCCCAGCCCTACATCATGTCTCTGGCCCTTTCTTTCTGGAGTTCTCAGTCTCATGTCATCTCCTGGTGTTGCCTCAGGGTGGTCCTCCTCACTGCGCTGCTGCCACTGCAATTACTGCTCTCTTCTAGGTACAGGTGTGAGCATTTACACATGTACACACACGTGCTCATTGGGCCCAAGTGTCTATAATTACAGGTGTGTGTGCCCCACGCACACGCTTCCAAGTGCTTTTTGCATAGGCAGCGGGTGGCAGCTGTAGAGGCTTGCTGTGGGAAGGTGCGGAAAAGTCTGATCACTCCATTTAACCTAAGCAGGTAACTCTCCAAGGATTAGATCTAGAGCTTAGGATCTGAGTGTAGGGTAAATGGAAGTTACCATGTTTTTCTGCCCTCCCGCCATTAGCATCAGTGACCAGCATCTGCAGTCTTACACACATGCCTGATAGTGGCACTTGGGGCATGGTGTGGGCGTGTGTAAATGGGCACACCTGAGCCAAGAGGCTGAGCGTATTAGGCATCAGCAGAGCACTGTTCAGCAGAGTGCACTAGAGACTAGCAAAGAGACCACAAGAGAATGCTGCCCTGCACCCAGTTATCTCACTGCACATGTGTAGAAAGATCATTAAAAGCCTGAAAAAAAGCACTGAGGGTTCCAGAACTTATCCTTTACCCGTCTGCCTGGATTCATAGAGAACCTGCTTCATGCCTTGCAGGTGCTACACTAAGTCCATTTCATTTATTTCTCAAAGTAATCCCCAAAGTTAACAGATTTCCAAATGAATTCTTAAGTTTCTTGTATTTTGGAATTTTTCTTTAACTTCCAAACCAGTCCATAATTGCCTGACTTTCCAGAGACTCATATGAGCATCTCTGTCTCCTAAATCTATATTCCAGTCATACAGATAGTGAATTATTTATCTATTTATTTATTTATTTATTAAATACTTTATTTATTTATACATACAAGCTGGGGTACAGGCCAGAGGTGTGGGGCGGCTAGAGGGTTCACCAGGGACAGAGCGGGGAGCAGAACAGGCAGATCAGAAATACTCTGCTGAGGGGAGCAGCGGGCGAGGCAGGAGAGGTCTGCCGCGCCATGTGGGATTCTCCCCTGCGCGGCGTGGAACTCAAATCGCTGCTGCCGACAGCTCCACAGTGCAGCGCTTAACCGCTGCGCCACCAGGGAGGCCCAATAGTGAATTACTTAAACAGCAATTCAGATGTTTAGGTTTGTTAGCATAGAGTCTTCAGAAATGCATATTGTATAAAAATAACAATGTAAATTATTACATTGGATTATTTTATAATAATGGATTACTTTATAAGCAGTGAAGTGAACATTGTCACTCACAGTTACTCATTCTTCTGAAGACCCTCCCATGGAAAAATTAAGGAAGTGCTCCTACTGTTCATGATTTGGTGTATACATACACAAGAAAGGACTGAAAAATGTAAGTCTATTTTGCCAGACATTAACTTCTGTATTTCTCTTTGAGACAAGAGTAGGATTTTCATTGAGAAAAATTATTTCACTTACTATATTCTCTCAGTGTAAATTCCAGTGTTGGGGTAGTTAGGTATATTCTTTTATACATTAGGGTTTCTTTATCATATTATCCTTTCAACAAACTAATTGATGTCCTTAGAATGGTGAAAAAGTTAGATTCTGAATCATCTGGTTTACCTATAACATATAGATTGGCAAAACAGGAAGGCCTGAAATAATCTGGGAATAGCATCTTTTAGTCATTTCTTTGTTTGCTAAATACAGTCCCATCATTTTGATGACCCTGAATCCTGAATCTTGGAAATGAGGATGTTGTGCATTATCTTAATGATGGGCAGTGGCTTCTCTGCAGAGAAAGTCTTAGATATATCTAGAAAACTTAGATTATTTATAATCTTATCTAATATTATATAACTAAATATATTTAACCTTTTATATTAATTCTTCAGCAAATTTATAAAGAGAGTTCTATTTAAAGTAAAATCTGCTTAAAATAAATATTTGTGTTTATGGCTTACTATACTTTGTAAGATTAGCTATTATTTTTTACCTTTAGTACTTTGTTTTATTTATTTGCACTTTTTTTTCTGAACACATTGTTATTTTAGAAGCAAAATTATTTAATGGTGCATTTATAACTTTATAAATCTTAGCATATTCTGATTTGTGTAAAAAAATTTATCGTTAAATTTAAACCAAATTTCATGAAGGAAATGCTCTGGAGAAGCTCAGCAGACATTTCCCTGGGCATTAAGATATTTGACTGTGAATTGGTGGTGGGAAACTGATGGGGAATATACAGTGATGTAAAAGACACAAGTAAAAAATTTAAAAAAAAAAAGACATTTGACTGTTTACGTATGAGTTAGATACTTGTGTCTAGCTCAGTACACTCTGGGTTGAAAACTTTTCATAACTAATCTTGTCTTTTACATATCCAGTAACAATTACCAAATATCTTCCTTGAGGTGTGACAAATAAGTGCTAATTACCTTTCAGTTTCTTCCTCCCCTAGGCCAATTGGTTCCTTTTTGGAACCAACTTGGGCCAAAGCAGGAGTCCTGGTAGAATGACATTGACCCATCACTGCTAAGCCACATGTAGGAGATTCCACAATTGATTTATTCTAGAGGTGGTTGGAGCACTGTTATATGATGAAATACTCTTCTTAAAGCACTAAGAAGAACAGGATTTGTACTTAACATTTAACAAACATCTCCTCCAGGAGGCTCTGAAGAAAAGAAGTTCAAAAACAACATATTCCAATTTCTTTAATAATAAATTTATAAATTAATTTAATAAATTAATAAATTGTACTTTCTTCTCAACTATTTTACTTATCCAAATGCACCCAGGAAATATTTTTGCTTCAAATCTAAAACATCATAAAACATTTATATTTTAAAATATGATAAACAGTTGTCAATTAGCGACATTAAAAGTTTTAGTTTAATTAAATGATATCTGTCATCCCTAATGGAAGTGTCACATGCCAAATGCTCCATTAACTTTTCCCCCACGCCATGTGTCACCAGTATCTAATACCTAATACCTTATATACCAGTCAGCCTTGCCTGATAGAAGTGACAGACACACATTTTTCTGATATTATAAATAAGTTGCTTTTAGCCTTTCAGTTGTTTTGTTGTATATAGAAAACATAGTTAGTGGAATTTATGTGAGCAGAGCAGGCAATTTACAAGTAGGTATTATTCCTGGTTGGGAAGCTGTTTATGATAATCTCTGGTAGAAAAATGCAGTCTTGCTATGAGCAAGCAGTTTTGTTGATTTTTTTTTTTCCAAATGAGAGAAAATTGATGTAATGCTCTTTACAATGCTTTTTACAGGAGAGCATAAGATCTGTTTACCTGGTTGAAATTCAAATTGTTTTATTATGGTGTCAATTCTTTGGTTTTGGCAGCACTTCTAAAGTGTCTATTCACAAAAAGACTACCATAGTGAATGAATGCTAGTGTTGACACCACCTAACAAGCAGGGATTACGTGTTTACAGAAGAAGTAATATGATAGGTCAAGTATAAGAGGCACTTCTCAGGAGCACTTCAGTACATAATGAGTGACTGACTAGAAAGTGCGGAGCTGCCACTCTTTGACTCCGAGTCGGTGTTGATGCCTGCCTCTCTCCTGCAAAGCCCTCTTGATCATGTTCAGCTGCTCTGTTCTCATGTGGGGAATAATAGTAGAGTAAAGCTGCTTTTCTGTCTCATTTTTCTTGCTAATTTACACATTCAAGCCATTTTTTGTTTGCTACCCTTATTTGCTATTCCCTTTTGTCAAGGCACTGTTCTCTTTTTTGCCTCAGGCCTAAGAACTAATTTGAGCTTCTATAATTACTTCATGTTTTACACCTGTCTGCATATCACGCACCCCCTTGTCTCTATACTTAAGCTGTATATTTCCTTGCAGAAAAGCTAGTTTTCATATACAAGGAATCCTAAGTTTCTCCCCTCAGACTTCCTACAGAAGAAACACAATTAAACTGTTGAGATATCCTGAGCAAGGCAGCTGACCTTTGGAGTTCATGAAGGACAAATGAACGCTGTCTGCTCAGACAGTTTGTGTTAAGACATTGTTGAGCAGAGAGCCTGAGCTTTGTTCCTCATGAATGAAGCAATGGTTGTAGTCATTTTAAAATCATTAAGACTCTGAATACACAGTATCATTCTACAGTGTTTGCTACAGCTGCTCTTCTGCTTTAATAGCAACTTATTAAATTTGGGTCAAGTGTACTCTGAAGAGTATCACAATGAAGAAACTGTTCTAAAAGTTACCTGTTTTAAGAAGGCAATTGATTAGATTTTTAACTTCAGTGACAGCTGCAATTCATTGCCTATTCTTTGTGAGGTCCTGCAGCCACAGCAGCCTTTTGTAATTTGGGCTTCATTTTGTAAGAGTTTTCCTGAATAATCCAGGGTTGCTCAGAGTCTGCTTCAATCCAATTAGGAGTTTAACAAGGGTCAAATTAAGGAGACTTTACACTTCATGGTTGCATCATTAGCCATAAGACTGTTATGTGAGTGCATGACTGTGTGTCAGGGAAGCGGGGGAAAGGCTGCAAGATGGGACAGAGACAAAGCTGTCATCCACCATGTGCTGAGCTCCTTCCCGGGTAGAAGCTCAGCAGGCTAGCAACCACATTTCCAGTCGTCTTCTAGGGTTGTTGCCTTGTCAGATCAGCTGGTTTATGGTTGTTTGGAGGTTACAGGTGCTGGCTGGGACCAATGGAAAACGGGGTTTTTGCCTACTCTTTTCGAGTAGTCCATTGTGATTGGCCCATGGGAAGACATGAAATTGAAACCTCTTGAGCATTCATTATTTTTGATGAGATGACAACTATCTAGGTTCGTGTTCGCACTTCTCCTGCTGTTTCCTGCTTTTTTCAAAAACATAATTGTTCATTCTTTGCAATATTATCACAGGGAGTGGAAACTATTTTTTTTTAGGGGAGTAGTTTATTAGAGGCCTTTTGCAAGATCAGTTACCTGATATTCAAGAAAACAGAGCTCGTGATAGTCTTTTCAGCATTACAGCTCTTAGAATAACTTTTTGTTTCATTTTGTCCATCCCATCGGGTTGTATTTGTTAATGTGCTCTACCTGTATTATGTCACTGAAAAAGACCTATTTCTAAAAAGAAAAGACAACAAAATTCTGCTAATCAGCACTTCCCTGCATGGGATATTCCTAGAGAACTGTTGCTGTGCCCCTTCAGCAAAGCTTTGTGCTGCTGCACACAAAGATTTATCTAAAAATAACACTTTCATTGTTCCTTTCTTACCTCCTCAACCCATTAATAGGTACTTTAGTATCACGAGAGTTTTCATAGTTTAATCCCCTTTCAAAAGCTTTTCAGAATAAAAGCTCTAAATGGTCCTCAGTATTAATTTGATGTGACTTCTGTACAATATGGTTTAAAACTCTCAGAAGCACATTTTTACCGCTTACCCTTTCTTTGGGAGCGATGTATGGAAAATACCAGCTAAATGTTTGGTGGAGTTTGTACAGTGAACAGTTTTCGTTGCTTCCTAATAACATACTTTTCCTATTTAGAAAATCATTGTCATGGTGATATGACTCTTCATCCTTAAAGACTATTATCATGGGTTCTTTATTAAATTTTTTAAATGTAAATGTCTTCTGAATGATATTTCAAAGTTGCAGTTTTAGTCTCTGATTTGCTAAGGTTAAGAGCCCGTCATAAAGTTGATTTGGTAAATAGCAATCAGGCTAGATGATATGTGTGCATTACATCTTTGTTTATATTTGGATCATAGTTGACCTAAAACACATGAGCTTCCAGCACTAATAACCCACTTCACTCTTTTTTGTGTGTTTTGTTCCTTTTGAATACATGTGTCCTTCAAAAAATGAAAGTATGGTAAATGTAATTCTTGCTGTCTGCAAATCTTTTAATACTGACCCAATGCATTCCATGTCAAGTTCCATTTCCTCAGCTTCTCCAACTTCTTCCATTAAGAGGAAAAGAACGTTAATCCTTTTAAATTCAATCTTAACGTTCAGATTTTCCAAGTGACAATGTGTGTTTGCAAGTATACACATATCAGTATCTTTCCATTGTGAAAAACGTTTATTTAAAAAAAAATTTTTAAATCACCTGCTAGTGAAGTGACTGCAGAAATTTACAGGGAGAGATAGAATAATGCACCCCGTTCTCTGGAACTGTCTTGTGAAGAGAAAGGGGAAAAAATCAAATAAGCACACAAATATATGTTAAATTTATGACTGTGAGTGTGCTCTTATCGGAGAATTTGATCTAATCAGTCCATTCAGGAAGATTTTCCTGAGAAAGTGACTTTGAATTGACCTGTTAAAAATACCTCCCTGTAAAAAAAAATCATTAATTTATTTTTATTTCAAAGAACAGAAAACATTGTACATACAGCGCTGATTCAACATCTATAAACATAATGAAACTTTCTACTGATGATATCTTAAATAAGGTACCATGTAGATAAAAACATCTGAAAAGAGATATAATTTCAAAGGAAAGCTTCAGGCTAATTTTAGGCTAAGTTCATGAACAGGAGACAAACAAGTGACTTCTCTAGAACTATTTCTTTTCTTGATTTCATTTTCTCTCTTATATGACGTTTCAGAAAGAAAACTTAAAATTTTCTCTAACTTAAAGTTTATTCCATGATTTATTCACTTACCATGTAGAAAAACTAGAAGTCTCCAGAATGGATCCAATAGGACACTAGAGTCAGCTCCTATGGACTTAGGAAAGCCCAGTGTGCTCCTTTCTGCCCAGGTCCACATTTGGTGACTTAACTTGATACCTTGAAGTCTGTCATGAAGCTCGTATTTGTACAACAGGAATGGACAAGCACTGTGAAAAGCCCCACCACCCTGGCTGGTATCAGCACACTCTCGTTGAGTCTGATGTAGTACATGAGAACGGGGCCTACAGAAACATTTGGGAATAGAGTCCAGAATTCTCATAGCTTCCTCCCTCTACAAGAGCCAGGAGTAGAAATTAGAAAATATAAAATGAAGTTTGTTTTTTCTAATTATTTTAAGTTTCATGAGCATAGAATACAAAATTTGATTTATCAGTATATAAAAATTTGGCTAATGATATTATATGCCTTTTAAATAATAAAAATTCTTTCTCGTGGATTAAACTACTATTGCCTTTTAAAAACAATTGTCTTTTGTGTGTAAATGTTTACTGATGTCCGTTGTAAACACATGCAAAATAAATGTAGAGGTACATTGTTAGCCTAGAAAATGACTTATATCTGTCTTTATATTTTCCCGGTTAACAAAAATCAAATTTTTGTTTTGCTTTCAAAGCTAAAACATTTGTCATTTTTACTGCATATAAATGTAATGTTTGGTAAATGTTAAAATGTAGGCAATTTATAATAGTCTAAAAATTAAAATTACTCATAATCCAATAACATAGATATGTTATTAACATTTTTATACCATGCTTTTTTGATGTATATATCGCATATAGATAGTTTATAAACTATCAGATTCTTTCTTTCTTTTTTTCATACAAAAATATACCACAAGCATATTTCTATATCAGTAAATATAAATCTGTCCCATTGTTTTTAGTACCTACATAATATTTCCTTATATAAATGCAGTATTATTACCATTAACATAAACATTTTAATTTTTCTCTATTTTAAACAATGAATGATTTTGTAAATAGTCCTCTGTACACTTTCTCACTTATTTCCCTGGGATAAATATAGTGCTGATATAGAGAATTCTTGTTTAGTTTTGTTTTTGAGGCTTGCATGTATATTATTTTCAAAATTTTATTCCAGAAGGTTTATACTAATCTATAAAGTAGATGCAGAACTATGTATGTCATTGCTCCCTCATCAACATGGGGTATTATCGTTTTTATTAATTTTTGTTAATTAACTGATTGTCAAAATGGTTTCAATGATACACTTTAAAAAATATTTCTTTGTAACCTATTAATTGTAAAGTTGAAATTATCCAGTGAAGTTTTAATGTATTGCCTAATTGTAATTATTCCCTTAGAGAAAAAACAAAAACTGATTTGAAGTATATAAACTTTATGTAAAATTACAGGAATACAGCTTTAGGTTAAAGAGCTGCTATTAAAATTACACTGTCTAGGATGAAGGCAATAAATGTGAATATTCACTTAAAATTGAAAGTTGGGCTATTTCACATCAATTATTTGTAATCTTGAATGAACATTCATTGTAAAGGAAGTATTTTGAATTACAAAATCAAGTGTGGAACATCTCAACTCTAGCTATAGAAAGTCTCTAGCAAATTGACACTAAATACAACAAAAAATCAAAAACACCGTGTAGGCCAAGCAAAACATATCTAGCAAAATTTAGCCAGAGACTGCCAGTTTATAAACTCTGACAGAGATTTTGTGGCTTGCTTTCTTTGTAATACAGTGTTTGTGTTATCAGTTCTTATCTAAAACTGTTAGCCCATTCCTTTATCTGAAACTTTATAAAACCTCAGATACACGCACACACACAAAAAAAAAAAAAACAACTTTTTCACCTAAATATAACTACTATGCAGTTACAGAGAAAATTTTTCTAATATTGCTGGAGCCAAATAGCTCCTCTTTCCTGTAAACTGAGCATGCCTAACTCAGAGGTTGCCATACTTCAGAGCCCTCCCTAATGCCTTACACACATCACCTCACTCAGTGGCTTTACTTGCAATTTCCTTTCTATAATATGTAAAAATAAAATAAGAAAATCCTGCCATGTCTAACACATTTTTATTTTTAAAGGAATGTTGATTAGTTTCCACTACTGAATACAAATATTACTATGCATACCATTTTTTTGTCAGTAAGTTACTGGATTTGTGTTGGCTTTTAAGTGTGTGTGTGGGGGGGGGGGTGTGTGTGTATAAAATAATATAAAGGTGCAAAAATCTAAGTTCAAAATAACATTTCTAAAAGGTATTTTCATAATGATTCTATATATCCTTATAATACTGAGATGTGCATCTAAATAAAATATACATATTCTTATTTGGGAACCGTACCTATACAAATCTAAACATTTATTACATTAACTTAAAATTAATGTAATAAAAATAAATAGCTTCATAGTATTTTGGGAATGAAAGAACACTTTATAAATCATTTTGTGTCTTGATCAATGTTCAATTAATTAATTGATTTAAAATCAATTAGCTTTAAAGATAGAAAACTCTCTACATCACTCTTTAAGTTCACCGTGCAGACTTTACTTTATGACTTTTGCATATGAAGATAGCATTTACTTTCAGTTGATATTTAATTCAAGTTTAACTGATAAATTTGAGAAGTGAAATTCCTATAATTATTTAATATCAGATTTATTTAATTTGTATTTCTAATTTACCATTATTTATGGCAGTTTTTAAGTGCTTAGATTTTTTTTGCTGAACTTCTAAGTGTGCCCTATTTTGAAATATTTGAGAAATCACAGATTAATTAAGCAGTATTAATTTCAAATCCTTACACAGAACTGTGACATCAAGATATCATACTTAAAACAGCCCAGGCTTCACATTAATCAAACTTGGATTTTTAGCCACTTAACGTTTTAGATCTCCACTTTCCTCCTCCAAAAATTAGGACCTTTAAGATATAACCTAGGGTCTTCAGAAGGTTTAAGTACTATGCAAGGATTAACAAATGTCTAGCACCCAGTAAGATTTTTATTGTTATTTGTATCTTTTACATTTTGTATTCCCCTTGGGTAACCCACCACCAGTTCACCCGTGATCCATCTCCGTGGTCCCTTGTGTCCTTTTCTACTCCATTTTGTGCCCTTATCCTCCCCTCCCCGCACCCCCCACCAAGTGTCTCTCTCCTATTTAGTTTCCCTATAGTCCTGTTATAAGTGAAACCATTCGATATTTTGCTCTTTCTTTCTGGCTTGTTTCGCTGAGTATGATCCCCCCTAATTCCATCCATGTCGCTGCAAATTGCATGTGCTTATCTTCTTTGAATCTAGCACCCAGTAAGATTAATGTTCTGCTACTCTCTCATTCAGTCCCTGCACATAGTCCAAATCCTACATAAAATGCCCCCTTTAGAGTTACATTTTTTTTCATTCCAATTCTTTTTTTTTTAAAGATGTATTTATTTGTGCATACAAACTGGGGTACAGGCCAGAGGCGTGGGGCAGCGAGAGGGTTCACCAGAGACAGAGTGGGGAGCAGAACAGGCAAATGGACAGAAATACACTGCTGAGGGGAGCAGTGGGTGTGGCAGGAGAGGTCTGCCACACCATGTGGGAATCTCCCTGGTCAGGCGTGGAATTCGCGTCGCCGCTGCCAACGACAGCACAGCGCCCAACCGCTGCGCCACCAGGGAGGCCCCTCATTCCAATTCTTTAAGACTTCAAAGTAATTTGTTACTGGTCATATAACTAGTTAAGTGAGCAACCAATGTTTTGAATCCCAGCTTAATGTTCTTAACTTCAAATCATTCCTCAAGTTATAAAACCGTTATTAAAAAATTAAAAAGTACTTTGTAAGATATCTGGTATAATTTCACTTTGCAGAAATCCTTTATAATATCCACTCAGCTATTTTGGATGCTTATAGCAATGAAAATTTCATGTTCGGTTTTCTTCCCCTTCTAACTACTATCCAGTCCCCCCACACACACACATAAACTCCTTAAAGCTGTCGCCAATAACTTCTTCCTTTCTGTCTTAAATGTAGTCAGATTAGTTTTGGCTTTCATCATTTCACTAAAAATGTCTTTTAGGTCAAGGTCACCATTGACCTCCGTTTTGTTAAATGTGGACATATTAACCTTACTTCTACTGAACATAACTTATCATACCTCATTATTAAATTACTTCTTCAACTTTGGCTTCCAGGACACCATGTTGTTGATCTCCACCTCTATCCCTTATGTCTCCTTTTCAGTCTACTTCGCTGGATTATCCTTTCTCCTCAACCAGCTAACATTAGAATACGCCAGGTCTTCATTGGTTCTTAGACTTCTTTTTCTTTTTACAATTATTCACTTCAAAATGTATTCAGTCATATACTATATATATCATTTATATACTGAAATCTCCGAAATCTGTATTGCTGGCCTGGATCTCTTTGGTGAATGCCAGGCTCTTATATTCTACCAGGTTGGTAACTTACTTTGTTCAATCCTGAACTTTTTTCTTTTTCTTCTCCCCTGATCCAAAAAAAAGCTCTACCTGTTGTATTATTAGAATTACTTGCAATTACACCAATGGAGTTGTTAAAGCTAAAACTTTGGAGTTATTCTTTTTTTCTCTTCCTCTCCCTTCTCTCCTGTTTCTCTGCCTCTCTCTTCACGTGTATAGTCTCAATACATATCTAGGATTTCACCACTTCTCACCACCTCCACAGCTACTATGTGAAGCAGCCTCTTCTGAACATTCTTTAGTTTTAAATGTACCTATTTTATAGTGTAATATGCAGAAATGACCTGATTGAACATGATACCAGTAAAATTATTATAGCTATCTATCATAATAATACATCCTAAAACTACAAGAATCACTTTAGCAGCTATAGTTCATTGTTGATTAGGGTCACCCAAAATGCTGTGATCTGTCCCCATCTTCAATAATTATAGTTACTATCATTTGTGGAGTTACTGTATATACAGCTTCATCACCACAAGACCGTAAAAATAGATATCATCATTATCCTACTTGGTAAATGAGGAACTAGTGGTTCAGAAAAGTTAAATAAATTAGTATCTCAGAGCTAGTACTTAGTAACACTGGCAACAGCATTCAGATGTAACTTCAGTGCCCATCCTTAGACCATTGCTTATGAAAGCCTGGAGATGAGAGAAAACATGATACATTCAAAAATGTGGAAGTTCTGTATATTGGGAGTATATAAGAGAAAAGATGCTGATAAGAGTCAAATTAAAGAGGATAGAGCCAAATTTTGAGGGAGATTATAAACCTTATTGAGAGTTTGCATTTATCATCAAGGGTTGAGAAAGGCAAACTTTAAAGTATTTTACGTTTCCAAGTAAGAATTACTTGAGTTTAGTATGAAGAATAAATTAGAAGATAACAATGCCAAAACAGTTTTTGATGGCTTAACCAGTACAGTGGCAGCAAATAAGAGTTATTTTTAGGGTACTATTTGCAAATAATTACTCAGGGAGAGTTAACTAAAAAAGCAATTTGGTTTGAAATTACACCATCTGTGTAAACCTTTATTGAAAGTTATTTTCATTTCCAATATAAACATGTTAATACTTGTATCTTCTAGTTGTGTGTTTGTTTGTCTGCTGTAAACAAAGAATTTTATTACTAGTTGCTACGGAGTGAAAATTTTAAGATGAAGTATTTCTATCAGTCTGTGTGTAAGCAAGGACTCAGCTTATTTTTCCCAAATGAATCTTAGTTTTGCTCCAGCTCACTCATGGCAGGAATAGAATGGTCTTCTATTCAAGCAAGTATTACAAACCCTTAGTTTCCAAAAGAGGTTGCCAAATTCACCCCTCTCTTGAATTGTCAGTGAAAGCAGTGGTTTTGTTTTTAAATTCTAATATGCATTAGTTGCACTATAAGTGCAGACAGAAATGGAATCTTCCACAGAACTCACTATCAATAAAATCTTAGCTGAGTAAAACAGTGTTTATAGAAGATTGCCTTCCTAAATATTCTATATATCTACATTAAATCTGATGAGCAAAAACTGTAAACCTAGACCATCATATCGTTGGACTCTGTTCTGCTTAGATTCTTTGACTGTTTGCAATAGTCTTCATTCAGGTCACTTCAAAAAATAGGAGCTTTATTATAAGGGTGTGTGTGTGTGTGTGTGTGTGTGTGTGTGTGTGTGTACACACATGTTTATATATAGAATGAAAGAGAGAGAGAGACTGAAATTTTAAAATATTTAACAACTGAAGAACTAACTCAGTTCCAGGGACCAACTGCTTTCTCCATCACTTTTTCATAAACCAATTGATGTGCTAATCTCTGAGCATTCTCTTCTCCCTCAGCAGATAAGCTTCCTGTTCTTATTCATAGCTTTGGTTCACTTGTACATTCAGCTTGCTCATGTCCCATCTTCTCTCCCCGGGCCTCTCATTACATCATGACATTTCAGCTTCAGAGCCTACTGCCAATTATTACACAGTTCTTTCTTAGTTTCCTATTTCTAGTTCTCTATAGAGAATCTGACTCATTGAACTCATATTCTTGAGCCAGGCTGAATCAGAGAGCACTGTCAGACTGGGGATTAGCTGCCATGGGTTCTGCCCAAGGGAAGTACCTCCTGGTCTTCATAGGTCAGCCCCTTTCAGAGAAACTGGGTGAGCCCATTTCTGTCAGAAGGCAAGAGTTGACTCTCTCAAACCATCTCTCTGTAGGATTCATTTTTAAGTTGTGCTTTGGGAAATACTGAGTAAGCTTTGAAATTCAGTATAAGGATATTGTTGAGATATTATTCATTACACTGTAGAGTGCCTTTTTGTGGAAACCCTTGACATAAATTTATTTCTAGCTTTAGTATTAAGAATAATTGGGCAATTTATTCCTGAACTGTTTTATTTTATCTTACTAACTTTGTGGTTAAATTAATACTTCTTTTTCTGGCTATTGGGAGTTCACAAGTGTTTGACCCCAAACCAAAGAAATTTAAATGACTCCATGGTATTTTTTTTATTATTTTATCAATATTACATCTAGGCTCATTTCCCAATATTTATCTTATTTTTCGTATATTTTTAATTCAAATCATATCTTATATACCCATTTAAGCCACTTTACATATTTTCGGAAGTAAAATATAGATATAAATCGCATACATTTTAGCATACTCAGGGACATGTTAAAATTCCTACGTAGTTTTTAGTTAATTGTGAGCTAATTTTAAAGAAATGGACAGATAATTTGGTTATATAAGTGTTACATGTTTCTATATCTATGTAATTTTAAATCATCCAATTGCTTTTTTAAAACAAAAACCCTTCTGGACTTAGAAATATCTTTCAGATAATGTTTGAGGTAGAAAAGATTTTACTACACATCAGTCTGTTTTTTGCATTCATAAACCATTTGCACCATATTCTTGTTAAGGAGAATGCATATGTGTAATAAAATTAATATACATAGTGAAGTTACACATAAACCTGTTTCAAAACAGCAGCTTCTACTCTTCTAACAGTAATATACTACTAACATTATTTCCTTTTTCTCCCAGACTGGACTTTTCAGATACTCCTTTTTAAAAAAAAGAAACTGACATCAATTTCATATAAAAGAAGCCCTTGAGGTGGAAAGTTAGGGAAGCCTGCATGAGTTTATAGCAGACAAAATGTCGCTTACATTTTGCTGCTCGGTAGTTTGATGTACTCATTTGCTGATGTGAAATGACGAGGGCTTACAAAACAGGGTTTTGTTTTTTAGCTGCCTGTAGACCTGGTGGGGCCTAACAGAACCCAGTCAGCAGGTCATTAACTCTGGAGAAAACAGCTTGCATTAATATGCTCTAATCCGGTATAATTAGTCAAATTACTGCACGCCGACCAGCTTGTCATGTGTTGTCAGACTTGGCATGCATGCTGGATTGCCTGGGTCCCTCTGGAATGCCACCCTCAATCAGGGAAAACTGCTCATTTATAGTGGTCTTGAACTCTTGTTAGAAAAGCTAACTAAAACAGCAGTATGGAGGAACTTTTTTACTAATTCTTTGAGTTAGAGTATTTTTTTGTCAAAAATAATTTAGTATTTTGGTGATGTCATTGAAATGGAATCTTTTCATTTCTACTATTTTCTGGAGGGTATCTATATAATACTGCAAGTGAAGTTAGCATTCATATGGAAAAAAAATTATTTAAAACAAATAATTGCCAGTAGATCATTCCAATATATATGGGAGTATGTGGTTGTGTATGTGTGGGTCTTCTTCCAGCAGGGTAAGAGGTTATTAAACTCTGAAAGGGCCATATTAGCATAAATTTACAAGAGCTCTTGTTCTGGTGGCAGGATAAAATCCTGTGTTACCTTTGCATTAACACTGAATTGCTTGTTGTGCTTTTGGCAATGACAGATAAGTCAGTGTAATTCCCCATTGCAACGGAAATGATGCTCCAGATTCCAAACGCATCCTGAAGATGTCACTGACAATAATCTTCAAAGAACGGCCAGTGAAAGTGGGCTGTATGTTTGTAGGATGATATACTGCAAATGACAGGAAGAATTATGTGAGTGAAGACGAATCTGTAACATATTATTAAGCAATTTCACGAGAATAACAGGGATAAAAGGATAATGGATGAGGGTGTCATTATTACCTTCATGTAGAGGGAAAGCAAAAGCAAAGGTAGAGAGACAAGATTAATTGAGGAAGGGTGAAGCATTCATTGCTCATCAGCTCTTTTGTACTCTTTGCTCCTGAAATTCCAGACTGGGGGGAGACTAAGGGGAAGGTGTTCAGAGCTGCATTTTAATGTAGCTGGCAAGGAGTAGAAAACTGACAAGGCACTTTTTAGACACCTCCCTTTTTATCAAAACAATACATAATCACTATTACCTTGTGACTGCTCTGAAGCCATAACAAGAATTCACTAGAATATTTTATTTGGTAGCGGCTTTCCTTATTAGTTATACCTTTAAAAGCAACATTTTGAAATATCAAAAATGCAATTTTCCATGCATTGCCTCCCAAAATACCCTTTTGAATTCAGAGATTTGCATTCAGTGGTGAAAGATTTAAAAATCAAGTAAGTTACTATTTTGACCATCTGAGATTATTAGGTTATAAACATAATGTATTTTTTGATCAATTTTGACTAGCCCTTCATTTCTAAGCATATTTCTCTTTCATTTTATAGCTGTTTCTTCTTAGAAATCAGTAACTATATTTCTCTGTATTATGAAGGTGTGCATTAAAGATTTTAAATGCAAGTCTTCCTTTATGTTTTCCTTTATCGCCTGTTTCTTGTAACTTTTCCTTTGATCAATTATTCCAAAGGACAATTAGATACAATTGTAATATAGCAACCACTATCCTCTGGTGGCAAAATAATAACACAGATGTTTTGCTGGAATCTAAGAAACCTTTTGGGACATGAATTCCCTTCTGATTGTAATTTACTCCTGATATGGATTGTAATTTACTCCTTACATGTTGCAGAAACGTTAAAATTTTTTAATTCTGTATACTGAGCCAGTAGGAAAGTCAAGTAACTAATTACAAGTTTAAATGTGTACCCAAAGGGCATACTCAGGGTTGGAGATTAATTTGCGAACAAGAAGCCTACATTTCAACCTGTCTACACAATGGGTTCATGTGCCTGGGAAAGGTAGCAGAGCCTTGGATTCAGGTGTCCATGAGAATTAAGAATTATGCAAAGGCTTATATCTAGCTAGTAGCCAATAGTTTACTGTGTGTATATATCTATATACACAGACACGCATGGCAGTAATGTTATCAAAGATGTATGTACCATTCATGATATAATATCATATACATATTTATACATACAATATATATTTATTTTGTAATAATTTGCTAACTGCTGTCCCCATAGACCTTATCACATTTGAGCCTTCAAGTAGTTCTTTTATTATGAGCAGAACTGGAATCCTATTTCAGTTTTGTAAGTGGGAAAATTGAGGAGCAGTGAATTAAATAATTTTATTTAAGTCATTCCATAATAAATTATGACCCTAGGAAATATACTGACATCTTTAGATACCTGATTAAATGTTCTTTCCATTCCATAGTTAATTTTAAATTTATATTTATGATGTATTTTTTTGATATTTTATTACTTTTCATGTTTGCCTTTCTGATTATCTAAAATGTTTCATCATTGAAAGAGCACCCCTCTGCTTTGTATTTTCCACGAAAAAAGGGTGACAGTCACTTAATATGTACCAGACACTGTGCTAGGCAATTGCATATATTGTTCAGTTAATAGTCACAATATTATTATTATCACCACTTTACAAAAGAGGAAGCTAGCATTCAGAGATGTCCAGTCATTCAGGGATTCAAACCCAAGTTTTCCTGGTTCCCAAGTTTATGATATAGTTTTTTACTTATGTCTATACTATATCTTAAATGTGCAGTTAAAATTACACTGCCTTTATAAATTTGCCCTGTACTTTAGATCTTTAAATGTGTAGTAAATTCAGCGGTCTTTTTCTGTCTTCGTATTCCTTGATGTCTTCATCATATCTGACACTGATCTTCCAAAATCCTAAAATTAGCATTTCGCTAACTCACTGGCCTTTCATGCCATGTCCTGCCCTCAGTGTACATTCTCCCAGCTCTAAAGATGGGTCCTTTCCATCCTCTCGTTTCTCTGTAGTTGATACCTAATATCTATGTTTTAAACTATCTTACAGATAATGCCAAGTGTCTCCTCCATTTCCTGTTTTCTCTCTATAGCTATGTAATTTTAACTGTCTGCTCTGCTTGCTGTACATCCTCTTAGGATGCTTTACTTTCCCTAAATTAAACTCATCATTTTCCTTTTTTCTAAATTTCCCCTCATCTTCCTGGTTTTAAAAGAAACCATTCTTCTAATCACCCAAGCCTCATTGCCAATTTGATCTGTTTAGAAGTTTTTAAACCTGACATTGAAAGCTTCAACTGCCCTTTTCTGCTTTTTCAGCTCATTCCCTATCTCTTCTCAACTTTTACTGATCAGCCAACCTTCAAGATACATACCAAACTTCATCTTTACTGTGAAACTTTTCCCAAACCCATCAAACATGTATCTCTTCTTTTAGTCCCTAAGCATTTCATTTGTACTTTCAACAATATATTTTAATGTAGTTTGTCTTTTACTAGTTTTATAGTTGTCTTCCTAAGATAGTAAACATCTTCTGTAGACAGTAAAAAACCTTAAGGGCAGGAGTCATTGTCTCTTACACATATAATACCTGGAATGATCTAACGAGAAAATAAGTAACTTATCGAAGTGAATTAAATCCATCTCTAATGAATTAAATTCTAAGGAATTAAATTAATTTCTAATGAATTAACTCCAGTAAATTAATCCCTATTGAATTAATAATTTCAATCATGTTTTTAATCTGTAATTTTTCCTTATATATGCATGAGCTTTTACTTTCCCGTGTCAGAATTAAATATTAACCTTTTGATTACTTACATTTTGAATTTTTTTTTCTTGTTGAATTTACATGTATACATCCCAATTTAATATCAAGTAGCACTTATTTAACATGAACTCACTGTGTGCCTTTGACGGACCCGGCACTTTGTTCAATAAATAGCTATACAGAGGTGAACAAATTCTTACCTTCATGGGAAGATAGTGCTTCTTTTTATATGACATTTGAGCCAAATTTATTAAACATGCCAACTTTCTCTTACAGATCTACATCTAATACATAGAAATCTTGAAAAAGAGAACACTTTATTATATTTTGAAATAACTACATCTTTTTTATGTTTTATCCTTATGACAACCGTAAAATGTGGGCAATATTCACCCCTATTTATATACATAGAAATATACTCTATAATCCAAATGGCTTATACTGTCAGGGCACAAAAGAAATCATCCCATATTCCTCTGGGTTCTTCTAGGCTGACAAATAACACTGGTCAACAGTGAGATCATAACTGACTTTAAAAGGCCCTAATCTGTAGTATCTTGGTGTGCTGAACATGAATATAACCCTGAAAATTTTTTATTAGCTCTCGTTTTGAAGATATTTCAAGTAATCCATTTTATATGTTTCACCGTGTAAATTTATCCAGAAGAACTGCAACAACATCCTAAATCAGCCTAGAATGATGTAATATTGCATCGCATTGCATATTACCATCATGTACACATCATCCAGAGTTGATTGCATCATTTTCTGATGCAATGCAATACTACTGCCAGGCGGCTGCTGAAGTAAGTTGACATCAGCAGTGCACTAGATAAAGCCCTGTCAGAAAGGTTGAGCACTGAAAATATTTTAGACTTTGTGCGAGACAGTTGAAGCTACTGTTCCATAGAACTGTTATTATTTTATCTATTTAGGCACAATACAGAACAGTAATGCCTCGAAAGTGCATTAGTAGCGTGGACAATTTCTGCTCTATTTGTGGGGAAGTGACATTTGCCAACCAGAAGAAAAGTATCATTTCTCAAGTGAAGAAGGCTTATCATCTTTACTTAGCATGCAAGGTTGGTGACCAAGCCAAGCCTTGGGCCCCGCATATACACTATGCTACATGTCCAACACAGCTTTCACAGTGGTTCAATGACAAAAGACCATCAATGCCATTTGCAGTCCCCACGGTGTGGAGAGAGCCAAGCAACCACATAAAAGACTGTTACTTTTCAGGACTATAGGGAGGCCAGGTGGGAGAGAGACAATCAGTGGGGGGAGGGGGGGGG